>JBBBDQ010000493.1:525000-720000 GCA_037127315.1 Ascarosepion bandense | reverse complement strand
TTTGATTATTCAATTTCTTTCATCAAATGTGCCCTTTGGTAAAATAACATTTTCCGTTCAAGATGCTGATGGTGTCGTTGTGATGACAGCTTCTACTGCAATTACGAGCAATATCATGACCACAACTGTTACTTGTTGCAGCATCCAACAGTTGGACAAACACACTTTCTTAGTGTTTATATTTAGTAAGTTTAAGTGAGTTCGACTAGAGACTACATGTATACAAGTAGCCTAAACCATCCAACTGAAGTAAGCCGGCCTGTGTTCAAACCCAGATTTAAGCAAACCCTTTCAGTTATATTTACGCTAATGAAAATCGATTTTCAGTTTATATTACTTTTCCATTTGAATTATTTTTTCATTTGAACAACATGTTTCTTTATATTAATGTTGAGGTGTCTTCTCCCTAAAGAGTCTATAGTGAACACTTCCGCCTACGATGAGATTAGTAAGAGAGGATGCTTTGGGGGAACAATTGAATTGATTGAACGATGAACAACCAACACACGCACTAGACGTGTAATATACTTATGTTGTATTTACTGTTAAATATACAGTATTTCTATAACACATGTTTTGTTATATCTTAAACCTTCCATTTGGTCATCACAATTAAATATTTTATTTCATGTCTAATATATAATTAGCTATCGGCAAAAAAGCAATGCCTAATGTCTAACATACAGATTTTCTACAAATATATATATATATATATATATATATATATATATATATATATATATATTTGTTAGTAAATAATTTCAATAATAGTTTTAATAAAATCTGACAAATATTTGAATTTTACAAGAATTTTTAAATCAATGTGTTTCCCCTCAAAAACACGCTAATACTAATTCATGTTAGCTCGTGACCATGAATTAGTATTGGGATTTTATTTAGATGATTTAGAACCTTCAAATTGTTAGTTAAAGATTTTTTGTGGATTAAAGTTTATAATTAAATAATAAAAAAGCATTTGGTCTTTCCTCTGAATAACAGCATCATATTTTTTGTCATTATGCGTGCTCATTTTTACAGAGTATTGGATGATGAATTATGTATGTTGAAATTTATTTAATGAAGATTTATCATTATTCACATTTATTTGCATTCGTCTTAATATCCTCATCCTCTTTATTACCAAAATCTTTCAGCCTTTGTACACTTAGGCCTTCATCAAATGTTAAAGAACTTCGAAGTAAACTTTTTCTTTAATCTGTATAAAAGGGCAGCTTTCTTACCACCAACTTTATCGTATTCTTTTTATTTCTAATAATGTTCATTTATTACTCCAGTGTTTAGAGTGAAATCGAATTTATACTACGTAGCCCACGAAGTGAACTTATAAGTACAATGCCATTAAACTAAATTTCATTCATAATATTATTATTGTTATTTTATCTACCCTGTCTCTTGAGGACGTCAGCGATCATGACCGTCCACATCTCCCCATCCGTAATGGCTCTTAGCACGATTTCTTCTGTTACCCAACACAAGCCACACTCTGTCATCTATTTACTCCAGCACAAGTATGTTATGCGTTGCTTTCCCATGTCTCTCATTTCCTCTATCTGACCAGTCAGTATCAGATTCTCCAAGCTCTCTTTCCTCATTGCATGTCCCAGAAACTTCAGCTTTCCTTTTCTGATGTTAAGTTGTGATATATATTGGTTTCTTTTATATCTATAAATACTGACATGAGTAAAGAATATATATCCTCGAATGAGAAACATTATAATGAAAATATAGTTGGCTCCTCGTATCACGGCAAAAAGTATCGGACTGTACAGGTCATGTTCTACGTCTACAATAATCATATACGACTAAAACCGGTCCATTGCTGTTATATCTCGATTCTATTTGTCTATTTCTCACTTTCCATTTTGGCAAGTTTCAAAAGCCTTTACGCAGCCGTATACCTGACGGGTTATTTTCAACGCTCTAGCCACTTTGTCAGAGCAAAATTCTCAAGCTTGGATCTGCTCAATTGTCATTTCTATCGTAGTATTATTGTGAGCTATTTTCTCTAGGTCCCACTAGTGGATACCATTACAACTGAGACCGACTATGACAAATACATATTCGAATCTTTACCTCTCCCTTCGTATTCTATTAGTAAAAATTCCATTTCGATAGCGCTCTCTCTGTCTCTCTGTCTGTCTGTCTGTCTGTCTGTCTGTCTCTCTCTCTCTCTCTCACTCTCTCTCAAGAGCCGCTGCTTTGTGGAACGGGAGCCGATCCCGAATGGATGCATCTTTCAGTTTCTACAGTCTTAACCACGTTAAGCCCAGGGTGGGTTCTTAACTATTTCAAATACCCTCATAACCTGCAGTTCTTACCTCCTTCTCTTACGACCGTAAAAGTTCAATAAGCTTATGACCTGAGTAACTCTTGATACTATATATAAAAATATATTAAGTTATTGAAAATATAAGCCTATGTCTTTGAAAAAGAGTGGAACTGTAATCGCAGAAAAATAAAGAATCAGAATATTTGCAAGATCTGATGACGAAAGCAATTTCTCTTTAAATATTTTAGAAAACACTAAGAAAAATTAATAGTAATAAGCGGTAAAAGAAGATTGAAAAATAGGTTCATTGAAGTTATCGGAATTATTTTTCTATGTCATGTAACTTTGGATGTTGTGCTTCATTATAAAACCGGACACCCGCCAAAAACGAAAGAATCTATTAAAATAATATTAATAGATGTCATAAAATAAAGGTCACAATATATATGTTTATAAATATATTCCTGAAGATTTTGCCAAATTTTCTTGGCTAATACCACATTTTTATGGCACATTAGTCCGTATAAAAATATCTGACATATTATGTGTATATTAAGCAAATTATTAGTTTGCATATGACAGTTTCTTAAATTTGTACAAGATCATGATTTCTAGGTTCGTCTTATCTGTAAAAGATTTACTTAATTCGTATTTTGACTTTACTTGGATAGCACTAAATTTGCTTTAAAATAAAAATAATGAGAGAATATAAATGATAAATTTTCACTATAAAAGTAAATCATTTTTATATACTTCTCAGAATAAACAATGGAATTTTTGTCAATATGAACTGTATTAATAATTTGGAATAAAATAATATTTAACCTTATATAAATACATAATTTTATCCAATATCGGCTGTGTTCATTATTTTTACAGTTGAAATTACTCGAAATAGCCATATCTACTAGGCTTAATGTTTATTCTTTTAAACTTCTCGCATGTAAAACTCTTTTCCTGATTTATTCCTTTCCTGTCAAAATTTATCTTCAAAAGTTTTAATACTCTGTCAATGTTTGTTTTCTCTTACGTCGAATCTTATTCTTTTATTATTCTCTCGCTTTAATAATGATTTTTTTTCTCAGATTTTCGCACCCTCAAAACCTCCTGGCGTCTTCGTGGTTTTATCGCCCTGCTTGGTAGGATGTTTTAAAAATATTCTTCCTCTTTTAACAGATTTCAAGTATCGGGTCGCTTACAATTTTTCGGACATATATCCAGTATCGATTAAGACATTTTTGGAATCATTTTTAAATATCAGGCAGTTCAGGTTATTTTGGATGCAATAGAAAGCGACCGGAAATTTGTTCTTGCTTTGTTTTTTATGAACTTTTGCTAGCAAAAAATCTAATAGAATTTTACTTGGACCGAAACTTTGTAATAAGAACAGCAAAAATGAGGACAGTATTACTTATAGAAATGACGATAACTGTTAATTCCAGAAATAATTGCTGTTGTTAATATTTTCATTCTTGCTTGTAATTTTATGAGAATTTTGAAAGTATTTGCAATATAAAAATATAAAAAAATCAGGGGATACAGTTCACAGATATGGATGATGGTATATAGAGGCTGTGCGCTGCCCAGACTATACTCCTCACCAGTACAGTTAAAATTCAAATAAATACTTGACATTACATTTTACATGACGGTTTGGCTACAGTGGCGGCCGGAAAATTGCTCCAATGGGTTTAAAAGTTAAAAAAATACATACACTGATCTCCGCAAAGCGCAGCTGAATAAAAAAGTTATTAACATCCAGTGTCTTGACACAAAGAGTTGTGAGTTCAATACATGGCGTTGTTAAATCCAGTAATATGACCCAAAAGACACCGAGTTCAATACCTGAAAAAGGTAGAGATTTTAGTTAAAAGGAAGATTACTGATACATCTAGAACAAGTATGACTAATGGAACGAGAGAATATATACCTCAGTCATCAAAATGAAATCTTTGGTTCAAAATTCTAATCAGCTGAAGAAGGCCGGAGCATACAATTGATGAATCGTGAATATGAAAATAAAGATGAAAACAACTGTTCGAACAATGTAAATAAAATTAAAAATAAATAACTAGATATATTAGAAAGTAAAATAATTCATTAAAAGATTTCGTCATTATTATTTAACAATCCAAACACCTGCAATTATTGTAACTTTTCTTCACATTATATACGGCAACGTAAAGACTTAGTTTATTTTTCTGTAAGTACAAAAACAGAATAATCCAATTATTTTCTCTTTATCAAGCGTTTACATTTTGTCATGGCATTCTTCTACTTTCATTTAAAAATAATAAAACCTGTTCAACCCGTCAAGCTAAGATTGGTTACTGTAAAGTTTCTAAAGCGGATATTGCCTACTTGGTCTGTCTCAGATTTAGTCACAAAATCCAATTATCTAACAATCATCACACCAAATTTTCTTCAGCTATTCAATCTGCATTTTAATGGTATTCTATTGAATCACGCGCACAACATTATAAATCACTCCATTAGGAAGCAATTTTCAAAGCATGTTTTTATCATCATCATCATCATCATCAGCATAATCATTATCATCATTTTTATTGTGCTTCTTCATAACGAGGGTGACTTTTTCTTGCTTGCATGTAACCTTTCAAATTGATTCACTAATCGGTTTCCACGTCCACATATATTTCATGAAAAAGACATTTCAAGGCAATGGCTTCTCGACCAGAGATCCTAATGTATCACCAAACCATTTTTGCATATGTCATATCCTATCCCGACATTGCGGATTACGGCTCTCCGCAAAAACCTGACTCTCGTTAACTCAAAGCAACATCTATGTAAACCGTCTTTTCTTGATCCACAATCTATTTAGGCAAATTTATTAGTTAAATTACTCGCTGTTTCACTCTACCGCTCATTCCCTGATATATATTCTGTAAGCATCAAAATTTTTAAGCCGTTCTTCTTTGTAAATTATCCATGAAATTTCATATGTCCCTTGCTGTATTGCAAATATGAGTGTCTTTCTAGTCCTTATATTCTGTATGATAAACTCAGAAAACCTCTGATGAACCACGTCTCAGTCATTTTGATTCTGTAACTCATTTGTGAGAATATTTTTCTGCATTCTATGTTGTAAAAACGGATAAAAATCGCATTGCTGGTTTGCCACTTTTCTCTAATTCTCATCATATTTTAATTACCTTAATAATATTGCTTAGTCTCTGGAAGGCGCCTTTTGCTATTCTGATGCACTTTGCACTGTTGATTAACATACTTATTATTTAATAGATGACAAGCATTCACCTCCCAAAATTGAGAAAATATTTACAACGTATCCCATGACGAATATTGTCTGTGTTCATATTAACCGAATATTCCAATCACTGTTTTCTGCACAACCTCCTTGACAAGATAACTCTTTGGTTGCGTCTAAATTTATAGTTCATCTGTTTAATTTTTGTTGTCTATTTTTAAACTCTCCATTATATGAACAATTATTCAGTAAAAAATTCTGCAGTACGACAAAACCGATCCACAACATAATGGTTATAGTTTTCTTCATCTTGTTTCCTTTTCCAAGGATATCATATCAATCCAGTTCATATGCTTGGAGCAAACTGGCTGGACGCGATAGAAAAATAATTTATTAAATGAACTAAATTAAAAATTAGTGTAAAACAAGGATGTGTCTCCTTAAAAGAATTACTCTATCTTTACAATGAAGCAATCCTGAGAGAATTATAAGTCCTACAAGGATTCAGTATTGACGGCCACGATTTTAACGGCCGTAAGCTGTCACAGTGATTATAGCAAACACAGAAAAGAAATTACAAGAATTCTACAAAACGTACCGAAGGAAATAAATAAATAAATATCAATTACAAGAATGTAATGTATGGTTGGTAGCAACATGCAAAGTACAATTTGATGATAGCAAAATTGAATAGGTAAATCAATTTTAAAATTATGGGAATGTCTTAACGGAGAACAGGAAGTACGACACTGACATCCGAAAGAACATTGGAATAACGAAAGGTACATTCTAAAAGCTAAACAAAGTATTAAGAAACAGGTATATTTTCCTTCATTCAGTCAGGGATGTGCGTTTTGGTGCAGTGGGTAGCGACTCGGAACGGGGTGCTCCTGTTTGGTAGAGAATTGCTTAACTTTCTTCATGGATCAAAAAGAGGCTTAAAGAAACGGAAATTTGGATTTAGAGAAGAATGTTGAGAATAACATAGACTAAACATAGAACCAACTACGTAGTTTTAGATAAAATGGAAAAGAAGGGTGCTTATATATTAAATCATCTTAAAGAGAAGGTTGAAATTTCTTGGGCATATAATGTAGACAGGGTGCTTAGAATAATTGACGCTCACAGGACTTATTGGCAAGCCAAGGGGCCAAAGAAAAGCAACGCATAATCTACCCAACCAGTATGTTTAAATGGTTGACAGCACACGGATTATGCGATTAAATGATTGTGTTATTATTAAATAATAGTTTGTACTTTTTTTGGAACGTTCGAAATTTTAGTTAAAAATTTTCTTTCAAATGTCAGCGTGTGGGACGTGAGGATGGATGATAAATTTTCCGTCAGCAGAGTAATCAAAGATTACTATCGGAAATTTTAGCACCTTTTTTTCGGTCAAAAACACATTGATTTAGAAATTCTTGCAAAAATCAAATAATTGTCTGATTCAATGAATTTTTGAGGAGTTACATATGATTGAATTTATTGTTGAAAAATTTCTTCCTTTACAAAATCTTTGTTAAAACCTGGTTTACCAACTGTTAGCATCTCTCCCTTTTTTAATGTTGTATCCTCGTCACGAAACTTTGGCCCGTTGGAACCAGAAATAAAGACACAAAGACTAGTGTTAAACAAATATGATACAAATAGAATAGTACAAACTTATACCAATGATCGTCATTAGAGTGGCTGTCAGAATTATGCTAGAATAGATACTACTCTCCTTACCTCTCAGCTTTAAAAAGCAGAACTGCTACTTATATATAGTTCGAAAGAGTTCAATGTGTCTTATTGGTAAGTCACCATAACATTTATTTTTCTAAAATTTGAAGCATTTAATTAATGTTTATATTTGCAATAAAAACAATGAATTGGTGAGTAAAAATCAACATCTTTTCCTTTCCTTTCTTTTCTTTTTCTTTTTTTTTTTGTTTTTTGTTTTTTTGTTTTTTCTTTTCGGAAAATAGAACTCCCAGTTACTTAAAATCTGGTCTAAATAGCAGGATAAAAATGCAATAAAACTAAGACATTATTTAATTGGAAGAGCTTTTAATTACTCATATGAATAATTTATATTACGGAGAATATTCTCTTAAAAATTATTTTTTTCAGTTAATAATGAATTTTTACAAGAATTGTTTTTGTTTATTTACATTTCAGTTAGAATAATTTATAAAGTTATAAATTTTCTTAAATGATTTGTAGCGGTTTGGTGATATTGTTCTTAAGCAAAAACTATATATACTAATCATAAATGGATGAGCTTTGTATTATTCATCAAACTATACACAAGTTTTTTCGTTTTTTAATAATTCTGCATTTTTTATTCTGTGCCCGTATGAACGTGCCAACTTTTGTAAATACGGATGCCCATACTCGACATTATCAGAAAATGACTTGTGCAGTGGATATCGGCTCAACGAGAAATCGGATAACAGATTTCTAATTCCAGTTAAATTTGTTGCATTCATTTACACAGAAATACCATTTAGAAAGATATTAATGTGTCTTCCCTTCATACATAAATTAAATAACAAGAGAGATGGGTCTCTTTAACCTTGGTTAGCAACCAGTATACCGCAGAAAGTAATGTCAACCTACAGCGAGAAAATCTTCTGCCCAGTCGCTCATGTATCGAAAGAGACATGATCGCCTAGGCGTGTATCCTGTATGACACTTAACTGACTGAAGTATTGAAAGCCAAATTATCGAAACTTCAATAAAGCATTATATTACTTGAATATTTACTCAATTTCTAAAGGTTACTCGGTAATTAAAATTATATAAAAAAGCGCTCACATTTATTTTGTCACATAATTTTTTGAGACATATTCTGTGTAGTAAAAAATTACTTAAATGTCTGGATGTCATGTTGTGTTAGACATGCTGTTACGAAAAAGTTTTCGATAATATGGAAAGAAAAATAAATCTAATATTTAATATCATGAAGAAATAGTTAAGATGTTTGAGCACATAGTGAGGAAGTGGGGGGCTTATAAATCTGATACTCACGCGGTGGATAAAGAGGAAGTGGGGGGCTTATAAATCTGATACTCACGCGGTGGATAAAGAGGAAGTGAGACAAAAGAAAACAACGCGTAACATACTTAGTGATTTTGACAAGTGAATGGTGGAAAAGGATGCAGAAAAAATAACAGAAATGTAAAGATTATTAAGAGCTACAAGGGGAAGGAATTTGTGAATGGACATGATTGTTTACGTTCTAGGGAAACAAGGTACATGAAGAATGAGGATGAATCATGAATCTGAAGTTAAATGATTGAATATGCACCTAGGATGATAAAATAATCCTAGAATTTTTCCCCATGCATCGTTAAATATTCCAGATTAACAACTTTGACCAAATTTTGCAATAACAAACCGAAGTATGAATGCCGTCGGCGTCAGTTTTATCTCATACCCAAAAATTTAATTTCTCATTTGATGATCGCTTCTTTTATGATGATGACATAAAGCATCTCTGAATAGACCAATTCTTGCATGGAAGAGTCGATGGCATTGATTGCATAGTAACATTTGTGTGGATCGGGATTGATTTTTATTTGAACTTGAGAATCTTTTTCCATTTCTGTTTTATTTTTCATTCGTTTTTCACTGAAACCAGTCAACGTCTATGGCATGTCTTTATCCTCTCACTCAAAACGGAATAGTCCATTATTTGATAGGTATTAGCAAGATGCAATGTACGTGTTAAATAAGGGACAAGGGAACTAGCAAAATTATAAGTGTTTATAATGGAGGAAGTAAGTATTACCCTCTGCCCAAATCCGAGATACCCACTGAATAGATACATCTTAGCTAATTTTCTCAATATACTGACATCTTAAACATGTTTATTAATCTGTTTGTAATCTGGAGATTAATGTGATCGTGATAACGGACGAATAATTGCACGCATTATGGTACCAGCAGTGGCAACGGGATTGATAATTTATATCAATAGAACTGCTTATCAGAGAAAGCCAGGCAGTGCATGTGCTGGTATGAAAGAAGAGAGTGAAACATAGAATTGAAGTCGCTAAAAAAAGAAACTTTTTGATAAGATCAACTAATAAATCAACCATTTTCTTCTTTTTTATCGTCTCTTTATGTCAATGCTATCTCGTCAAATATCGTTTCGCGGGAATTCTACTATGCTAAAAATAGAGGGGCAATTATGATTATTTCGAAAGCAGACACTTGATGAGGCCTCATAAACAAAGATACTCAATCACAAATAACCAAATATAAAGCTTTATGTATGTGAGTCTACGTGTGAATTTATGCGTGATATGTGTCTTTGCATATTACAATATATACGTCTGCATGACGTATATGTTGTAAATTAATGTACAGGATGCTACGAGTAAATTGTCCTCCAAATGATACAAACAGGAATATAACACTGATATCTCATTTTAACGGATATACAGGGTGTGATTGATAAATTGTCACCTAATTTACACAAAAATGGAAATAACACTGATATCTCAATTTAACAGATATATTTACCAAAATTACACAAAATTATCTAAAGAGTAAATTTATTCATTAAAACCTTCATTGGATTCAACTACGTTCTGCAGACAACGTTACAATCTCCTGCAACTCTTCTGGGTTGTCTTTTTTTTAAGTTGGTGAATGTGACCATAATCATTGCCTTCAGTTTATTTTTGATGATACAAGAAGTTTTGTTTGTCTCTAACTCAATAATTCAGGGGTTTTGCAATCTGGGGCGTTTGGTGGACATATGTAAGGAATTATGCTGTCACAGAAATTGTCTGACAGTCATGACTGGGTTTTCATGCTTTTGTTCCAAGATGCAGGGTCGTGGTACCAGAGACAGATTTTCTGAGAAACCAAACTCTTGACCCAGCAAAAACTGTTTCATACATGTATGTAATGTTCAGGACTGAACTTTGCGGGCAAGCATAAAACAGACTGCTTCTCTTTGGGGGTATCCTGAGTGTACACATTCATATATGTAGAGAGAGAGGGGGAGAGAGAGAGAGAGAGAGACAAAAACTGAGAAATCAGAAAAACAAACGTTATAGTTACAAATTGACCAATGTGAAATATAAAATATACTTAACAATATTCAATATTAAAAATACGGGATTGTTCAACTTACCACAAATCAAAATATCATTGATATATATATATATATATATATATATATATATATATATATCAGAGTGAATAAATATTAATTTAAGTATGATATATATATATATATATATATATATATATATATATCACATTTAAGTAAAAAATGTTATATATATATATATATATATATATATATATATATATATATATAGTCTGTGGCTAATTTTCTTCGATCAGTGTGACCCATATAATGTTTTAGCTGTGTAGGTCTTTTTGAGAACCAATTCAGCTCAGAATATTTAGTCATTCATTGTCTTTGCCAGTTTTAGTGACAACTAGAAATCTGATGGGGCTTGCAAGTGAGTGTGCGGAATGGGTGTATTTGAAGTTTTTCACTATTTGTACATTTAATTGGTTACGTTTTGGTACCCAGTAGTAAATATTATAAACTGACTCATTAAACAAAATCGAGAAAGTTATCAATAGAGTGGGTTGGAAACTCTTCTTCTCAAAATACGAACAAGAATATTACAACAACTTTGATACAGAATATTATGGATTTAAATTGCCAAAAACACTATCACTGGACGAACAGCTAATGGAGTTAACAGATATTTTCAATAATTAAGAAAATCAAATTCATGAATATCACTAATGTACTACCACAAAATATACGAAAAGACTTATCTACAATAAATAAATATATATGTGATAAACTTATCAAATAAGAGAGGAAACCATTATTTTCTCGATGTGAATGTATAAATAAAATCATTTAACGAGAAATTTATAAAGATGGTAAAAACTAATTCGCAACTGGGAAAGCTCTATCAACAAGGAAGCCAAAAATGACTGCTACAGAACTTAAAATAGATGACAGAATCCAAACAATACGCAAGCAACAGGCTCTCAACATAAAAAACCCATAATACTGTCTATTAACCCTTATAAGAAATATATAGGTAAAATCATAAAAATTATCCTGGAAAGACCTTTAGATGCTTTAGTTCTGAACTGGTGGAGAAACACGACTGAATTTATTAAATGGTTCACGAAAATAACAATAGAAAAAACAATGCACGTTCATGTAATTTGATATTTGTAACGTTTAACCGTCTATAACTTAAAATCTATTATCTGATTCATTAAACTTAGCAAAACATTGCTGCCCAATTAGCGACCACGATTTGCATATTATTAAACATGCACAAAAATCTATTCTATTTCATGACGGCTGCCTGTGGGGCAAAAAGATCAATCAAAATTGCTGCCATTGCTTTGGGATTGATTTTGCGGAGGTCTGTAAATTGGTCGTCATTTCCTTTATTATGGAGACTTATGTGTGACTTCGAAATAAAAATAAAACAGCGGTTTATACAGAAAGACGGAAATAAGCACACAAAAACTGACTGACTAAGAAAAGACTTTTTTAAAGATCACGAAAAGAAAATCATCCATCACTTCTAACGCTGAAGTGTTCAACTTCCTTGATATAACATTTGAACTAAATAATAACAAGTAGAAACAATACACTAAAGTTTCTTATGATCACAAATACGTCCACAGAGATTTTAATCACCACCATAGAATACCAAATCAACCCGATTTAGATTATCTTCTAACTCTTGTAATAAATAATTTTTCATAACAGTAAAATTAAATATATTAAGGCTTTGCATAAAGCAAACCCGATGTAAGTATAAAATACTCTGATAAATGCAAAGAAGACAAACGTATATCTAAATCACGCAAACGTAACAACATATAATTTAACACACCTTTTACTCCTGACGTCAAAACAAACAGCGTAAAAATGCTTCTAAATCTAATCCACAAACATTTCAGCCACTCTCCTGCATTAAATTGTTTCAACAAAACAATGTTAAGGTTAATGGCGCCAAGAATTTTAATAAATATATCACAATACATAACAGTCTGATATTAAATAAAAACATTCACAAGTTGCAAAAAATAGTAACTCCAATATCAATAAGAGTAACTCTAACAAAAAAAAATAAAAAATAACTGCCGGAAAACACAATCTGCCCGCTTAACTGTCAATATATGACTGAATGTACAATTTACAAAGCTAGCATTGGTTCTGACGGCCCCGTCAAATATTATTTTGGTTCAAAAAGAACAAAAGGAAATATCGATTCTATAACCATAAATTATGATAATTATAACAATAGCAAATTGAAGAATAGCACTGCACGCTCCAAATAGGATTGATACACAGACACGCATACACACGAACACATACACACATACACACACTGTTATATATATATACATATATATATATGTATATATTTAATATTCGCATAAGTACAGGCGTTAAATGTAAACTAGCATGCAACTATCTCTCCCCTCTCTTCCTTCCTTTCTGTCTGTCTGTCTATCTCTCTGTCTGACTGTCTGTCTGTCTGTCTGTCTCTCTCTCTCTCTCTCTCTCTCTCTATATATATATATATATATATATATATATATATATATATATATATATTGTAAAGTCATGGGACACTATCAGTTTTAAACATGCTTTATGATATGCAACGGACAAGAGATAGCTGGTAAGTCTTTGATGTGTTTCTCCTGGTCTTGAATAATTCGTTTGATGTCAGCTGGAGACTTGCAAACGAAATTGCCAAGATTATGTGTTATATTCCAAATAATTTCGGTTGTCATTGGTCCTTTTCTGGGGAGGAAAGTAGGTAGGTGATCGAAAGTACACACCACATAAATTCGGCAAGTTCTTCTTCAAGTTTCGACAAGACATCAAACGATTTATTAGACGCTAACAGTAACTCACCAAAATTCTTAACTGATTTTCTTATTCAATATCTATCTATCTATCTATCTATCTATCTATCTATCTATCTATCTATCTATCTATCTATCTATCTATCGTGTGTGTACTAGTGGAGCAAAACATTATATTATAATTACCTGCCTAAAGAGAACTTTTTCCACCATGAACTACATAGGAACTACACAAAATCTAATGATTCTCTCTGAGATATGGTGCCAGGATATAAATACCATATTATTTAAACACTGTAAGTAACCGGGTTTGGGTACAGAAGAGTCTAATTTGTTCGTCTGAATCGTCTCAAAACTAAACTTTATTTGAGATAGCCAAAGAAAACTTAGAAATCACGATTTTTCTGAACTTCCCTTACTTTAACCTTTGGCCATTTCACTCTCATTTAAATTTATTTTCCTAGCCATAGTTTGTTATTCAAAACCTGGAAATAAATTACAGAAAGGCGGTCTATCTACTTTGATATCTATTAAGCTGGCTTGAGTAGCTTCTTACGATGCAGTAACTGTCATAGTTACCAAACCCTCTTGTCCACAATGTTTTCATGTCAATATGTCGGTACTTTTTACTGTATTTAACTGTGTGCGTTTGCCTAAAGGTCTGTTGCTATATGAGATTTGAATGTTCAAATTTAAATAGGGAATTAAAAATACAGAAAGTTTTTGTTATGGGCTGGCTTCTAGAATGAAGATTTAGCAGGTTGTTGCACACTTATCTGACGCCATCAGACAGCATGTGATTGTGGAGGATGTCGTCACTATTTTCTGTGGCTCTTTATCTGTAGTGTGCTTTAGGAAGAGTCCCTCCCAATAAAAATGATATACCCAGGAAAGTTTCAAGGTTTTCAGATATGAATTTTCTTAATAATTTCAATTCTTAAGTTAATGAATGAATAAGTTACTTTCGTATTCTACTTGGAAAAATATCCGCGTAATTTCTCCAACTGAATCGTTCAATCATAAATATGAATACGGGACATTATTTAAAGAAGTAATAAGCTAAAAGTTAACAGGTGTAAAATTGACATTTTCTCACTTTTTTCTTTCTTTTCTGCTTTCTTTATTACTCATTCAATAAAACCAAATAACATTTATAATGTCGTCTTTCTTTTTCACGATCAAAATAGAATAATCCATCATTTATGGCGTATTGACAAAAGGAAACCCATTCGCTATCCGATAAATTTATAATATATTTTTCATTGACATAGGATATATTTTCTCCTTTAATTATTCGCACAACTTGTTTTAGTGTTTTGCTAATCAACCTGTAACTTATAAATTTTAACGCGCAAATTTCTCGATGATGCCTATTTAGCTAAACATTTATCTAATATATAAACTGGAAATAAATTACATCCTATACCATTTGTCTTTCTCTGTGCACAGCCTTTCAAGAAAGACCTATCTCGCTATTTATTGATTGGAGTGCATTTGTCTTATTTGATTCATTTGGGACTGCTGCTTGGTTAATGATGGATATCATGTAAAGTGTGATTGTCTAGTAATTACTAAAGAGCCAATCTGAACTGGAACGTTGAATGTGGAACGTGGTAGAGTGGGTTTAGAAATATACAAAGCTTAATATGCTCATCATTATATTCAGTTTAATAAGAGTCAAACAGCAAAGGAAATTTCAATGCAGACGAATTGAAGACCATTTTAAACGAATACTTTATTTTATTGTTTCTGGTGTCACGCCAGTTTTCTACTAATCATTTCCCCAAACAAGAGTATTTTTTCCTTGAAGATTATTATTTCACCTTTTGTCAAACGGCCTATTTTTCGTAGTTAGAACTTTTGCAGCGCAGTTTGATATTTTTGATTTTGTCTATCTTGAAAAATTCCTAATGTGAAATGAAGTCTAAATGAAAATCACTCAGAGAAAATACTGTTTGAAAGTATATACTACCGGGCATAATCATTGGGCCACACCATTTTTTAAAAGAAATGCTATATTTCACTATTTTAGTATTTATTGCGAAACCAAAATATAATGTTTCTTTTTTTATTATTACTTTGCAAGATTTTACAAGGCAAGAAAGCAACGATGAACTCATCCGAATCACTCTAGATATTTGTCATTCCTTCATTGATAAAACTGCAATATAGTTAACTATTAAATATTTATAAATTCATTTGATGCACATGTTATTGTGCAGTATTAACAAAAGAACCATTCTATTTTCATTTACAATTATTCACTTGGCAATAAATACTAAAAAATAGTATGAAATACATCGTATTTTAAAACACTAGGGTGGCCTAATAATTATGGCCGGTAGTATATATATATATATATATATATATATATATATATATATATATATATGTGTGTGTGTGTGTGTGTGTGTGTGTGTGTGTGCAAAACTATAACTAAAATATATCTGAGAAAAAGGCAAAATGCAAACATTTTTCTACCGAGGCTTTTCGTTCTATGAAGAACGTTATTCAGGCAAATTTATTTTGCACCATTTTTGCCTTGATAAAGTCAATCGGTGAAAGAAAAGCCTCGGTAAAGAAAAGTTTTCCTTTTGTCTTTATTAATGCTTACATACCTGTTAATTGCTCCATCTTGTCAGATGATTGCCCTTACTTCTTAATCATCTTCATTCAGAGTTGCTTTCACTTCTCTACCTGAACGTCCATGGGTTCACAGGTGACTGTTGAGACCCGCATTCGACTTCAATAGTTTCTTGCATATATAACATAACAATATCGGCATGTTGATCGAATAGATCTGGGTGATTTAGCTCTTTCTCCTGTAAAAACATGTGTTTCTTCAGGTAAAACGCAGATTTTCAAATCTTGTTGCAGACAACGGATGCATTGATTTCAGGAAGCAAATGCACGTTTGTGTGGCTTCATTGTTAAGAGTTTCTGTTATATTCCGCGAACCCCGCCTTTTGCATTTGTAATTTGGTATGCTCCCATTAAATCCTCCCATTTGATGATACCCTTGTGAGTTTCACGTTTCAGCTGAACATATTGAAAGCGTTCAACCTCAAAGTTGCAACATCCATTAAAGATAGGGTGTCTCCACCCAGCTCTATTCCTTACGTCAAACTCAACATTCTGGTGCATGTCTTTCAACTTATCATTATTTTCTTTAACTTGTATTGTATTCGCTTCCATACTAACAACTCTCCATGGAGAAGCTGTTTGGTAAGTCTAGTGTCCTCCATTCTTACGACGTACTTAGGCAACGTGTCATTATCATATCTTCAATGTTTCACTCCTTCGAAAGATAGCAGTATCCGGTATATATGACTGCCATTTGACATATAGGTTGTGTCTAATACCTTTGGATAGAATCTCTCCAGCCATTTGATATGTTTTTCTGCTTTGTTCAAACTTCAGGGGATGTTAAGACACAAATCTTGTAGGCATCGACTTTGATGTTAATACTACTACCATCCCTATCTACCCAGACTCATATTTCCAACTTTCCAAATGCATCACTTGCCTTCTGAAAATCTCAGCAACTTGAGCATCATCTCTCGATATTGTACTTTTAAGTTAAGGAAATGTGTCAACCTTTCTAAGCGTTGTGCCATTTACTACGATAGATGGTTTCATCCATGTAGGGCATACCTGTAAGATTGGTGAACATCACTATGGTATTGTTGATGTTTTTCTTTCAGGCCAAAAGCATCGCAAGATAAAAGAATTGGGCTACATCAGGACATCCTGTCATGAAGTCTGAACCGTCTGGATACAGGAGATCACGAATCAAAATTTTAAATTCTTGGGTCTTGTGTTAAAAGTCGTAAAACGGAATACTTTGCTTGTTGCGTGAAACTTGATTGACATTCCGGAATCACAACCTTTCAATGCATGTGACAGGATGACATAGATGAAAAACAGTGCTGGAGCAATGAAATCATTTCGTTTTACTTTATTCTCAACAGAGATCTCCCCCGAACAACCCCACTGAACGCGAAGCGTGACTACATTTCCCGACGAAGTTGTTTCACTAAGTTAACAAAAGGGGAAGGACAAACAACCTTACCCAATAACTTCCACACTGCATCCTAGTAACAAATACATTAGTCAAATCAAGAAACAATTGATACAAAGGAAATCTTTGTTCAATGTACTTTTCTTGTAGCTGCTTAACGAAAGAAGACCGTGTTCATAGTGTCTCTACTAGCCCTGAAAATTTTTTTGTGCTCCTAGAAGAACTTTTGGGCAGAGGAAAGGCATTAGTCTGTCTAGCAAAACCTAACAAGAACTTTTCCAGCAGACCCCAACAAGGTTATTCTATGGTAGTCGTCACAAATTAAGTTTTCTACTTTTCCTTCAAACGGAAGGACAATGATTCCGTCAGTATCAGTCTTGAGGTGTGGGATTGTTCTTCCAGAATAATTAAATAATGTTACAAACAACTGATACAAAATTGTCTCCTCCGAAATGCAAAAGTTCTACTATAATACTATCAAGTTGGGTGATTTACTAATGTTGACTTTTTGATAGACTTTTTCACCTTGTTAAGTGTAGTTCTAGCAGCCATTTGAGGAAAAATCCTAATTTTAGGTAAGCTGTCGATAATTGCGTTATCAACATCTGAAGAGTTAAAGAAAATGTAGGTAAAATCTTTAATCATACCTTCTGGGTCTTTAATGGCAGTATTACTACTGACAAACAATTTCATAGAACCAACTGGAGATGATCCTGGACCAAAAGCTCGATACAAAAAAATTGATACAGCGTTTTGGGGTCGTATCTCTCAAAATCACCCTGTATTTCCTGGAAGAGCTCTCTCCATTAATAATTTTTCATCCTTCTGATCTCTCGTTTGAGAGTTGTTCTTTGCTCTCTGAAAACCTTTTCTGATTCAAGTTGGTTTTATGTATGCCTGCTTAAAATATTCTAATATAGTGAGTGTTTTATTACCAGCAGTATCTTGATGTCACGATCGTTATCATCAAACCAGTCATGATAAATAATCATAACGAAATCGAACATTTCAGTTCCGACATGATGTATTTCTAATTTAGACACAGTAATCAGTTCATAAACTTTCACACCGTTCATCCGTATTTTCTTCTGAATCTGCAGTTTCCACGTTCAAATCACTAACTCCACATTCAGCATTCTTCAGAGCACGAACATTAAGCAGGTTACGACGTCATTTTTTCTAATAATGATGAAGTCTATTAGATAAACATACATACATACATAATGGCTGGTCATTCGTAGACGCCTGCCCAGGCACACTTGTGTTTATTCAACACCGATGAAGCTCAACTGTGGTTTATAATGCAACTGTAATGAGCGGACCTTAGATGCAGTTTCTGGGAGAGAGTGCGTTTTCTATCATGAACAACAGTCTGAACAAAGCCAGGACGCTCAAATCCTCGGTCACCATGACTTGTGACTTCAAGGTAGTACAACTACCGGTGGCTCAAAGAGAGCCACCTAAGCAATTTCACTCGCAAGGCTTGGGTCAAGCTGTGGTATCTTTTTCAGGCACTTTCCAAATATGTCGCACACTGGAATCGCTTCCTTCAGACTGATAATATCAAGAAGTCACTTTATTGACAAATAGACAATGGTAAGATTTGTATCCAGGTGGTCCGAAAACGGACGTTCTAACCACTTGGCCACGACCCAATACACACATACATACATAAACACTTCTGGTCAAACTCTTACGACTAGATACAAAAGAGTTAAAATATAGAAATTGTGAACGGAAGGGGCGAGAAATCTACAGCCGTTTCAATTCCTAAACTCCTTCTTATTTAAATATGATCAAATTGCTCGAGAGCTGAATTTAGCATCTGTATTCGTTTTTATCTGATATATATATATATAGATATAAATTTATTTATAAATGGAACTATGTGTGTATGCGTGTGTGTGTGTGTGTGTGTGTGTGTGTCCGTTACCTATAGACTCCGAAACTGCCAAACCGATTTTCTTGAAAATTTACACAGTCGTATTATAAGCGTCTGTGAGTGTTCTTAGCTAGGTTTTGTGTCGAGGTCAGTCAGTTAAGTGCCATACGTGAAACACGCTTGGGCGATCATATCTCGAAAGAGGCATGACTGACAGAGCAGAAGATTATCCCGCAGTAGGTTGCCATTGCTTTCTGCGGTAGACTGGTTGCCAGCCAAGGCTATAGAACCCAATCTGTCCTGTTATGTAACCCATAACTGGAAGGAAGAAACGGATTAATACCTTTCCCAAGGGTATTTGCGCGGAAGTGAATGTAATGAATTCAACTGGAATTCGAACTCGGCTCTCCGATTTCTTGTTCTGAGCCGATATCCACTGGACCACCACTCACATGTGTCGAGGTACCCCCCCCGATAAATATCGAAAATTCATAATCAAAAATTCGGGTTATAGAAGGAGTGGTCCGATTTTAATCAAATTTGATACACTCATAGACAAAGACATAAGAAACGATATTCAGAAGTTTCAAGGTTGCAGTTCTAACAATAGTGCAGAAAATAATATATATGTGTATATATATATATATATATATATATATAAAAGTAGAGATGTTTGTATGTGTGTCTGTTTATCTGCTTGTATGTCTGTACTTTTTCAGCCCTTTTATTTTAGTTTTTGCTTCGGGTTTGGCTCTAAGTAAGTATAATTGTAGTTGTCTCGTCATGATGTTAATTATAAGTTACCATTTTGTTACTATTTGCTCTAAATCTTCGTCGTTTCATATTCAGTAAGTTCATGTAGAATTACATTTTGTAATTTCATATCTCTTCATCATCTACGAGAAGATTGTTGACTATTCACTGCCATTTTTCCGTAAGTTTTTCCATGTTTCTAACGACATATTGCCATTTCTTAATACTTTAGTTAGCTTTCTGAAAATGTTTTCGCTATTCCAAAAGCACCTTTGGATTTCAGAGTTACAATCTCTGTCCACATGTTTTGATGAATTAGTAACTTGCGTTCACTGAATTGTACCCAGATATTAAATTGATATTTTTAGTATACTAAATCTGATTACGTGAAACGAAAAATCTCTTATCTAGTTTGCTACAAATGAAACGATATTATATTGAACGTATCTGTAATGCGCATGTTTGTTGTTCTAAATAAACAGACGGCTGGGTATTGTTTCAAAGGTTTATTCAATTTAATGCTAAAACTTAAAACAGATAAACAAGGAATTTCCTTTAAATATAATAAACTTTGAACGCGTATATTTAATTGAATACATTTTATCTAATTTAATAACGTCAAAAAATCTTCAACTCCTTCAGTACTTTGGTAAGACAACAGACAGAAACCCATTTACTAAATCAGAACAAATAGTATTAGATGTAATTATTTATGTAATGAATTGCACAAGACAGATGTAAAAAACAAATTGCACAAACACAGTCATCTAATTTCTACCACGTTTACAATGTGTCTTTTCAATAGAAACTCAGTCTTACCCAAATCTCCGTACTAATGTTGTCGACTCGATAGTTTGTTGTTTTTTTGTTTGTTTGTTTTTCTGTTCGAATCTCCGATTTTAATTGTTGATTCATTTAACAAGACAAAAGTAATTTGGCGAGCTCCTTAGTTTGAACATTTCTATAATTGCAAATTGGTAATTCGCATCTATGGTACGTAGATATGGAACGTTCCTTGAATGCAACTTGAAGAGGGCGCTACTGAGAGGTTTTATTAAACTGTTAGCCTCTTACGTTCCTATAAGAGATTTTCTAAATATAATTTAAAAAATGAATTGCTTGAGGTAATTTTGCAAAGAACATTTAATACATATCAGAACGAATATCTCGATAAACTATTATTATTATTATTATTATTATTATTATTATTATCTAATTTCGAATATAAAACAATGTCAGTCAGTTAAATCAATTAAATACCATAAGTGATATACACTTGGGCGATTATGTCTCAAAAGAGACATGACTGACTGATCAGAAGATTTTCACGAAGTAGGTTGCCATTACTTTCTGCAGTAGACTTTTGACAACCAAGGCTAACCCAATCTGTCCTGCTATTTAACCCATAGTTTGGAGAAACGAAGGATTAATACCTTTCACAAGGATATTTGCGTCTAAGTGAATTCAAGGAATTCGACACTAACTCGAACGGCTCTCCGATTTCTCGTTCTGAGCCGATATTCACTGCACCCCAATAACTTTAATTTACTGTAAAAACATGCGTTTCATAGCTATTCATCGCAGTCTCCATCGCCAGCCACGGAAGTCATTCAGCAAGTGAAAACTAATTCGTACTCGAAAGCCTCTATAGGTAAACGAATACTGATCATTTTTTTATAATCATATCTTCCCAAGCACTACTGCCACTAGTGCGCAGGGGGTTATACAACAGGAAAGTTATGAAAAAGAGTGACAGGTTACAGAGGGTGTCAGGAAGTGGGTAATAGAAGGATGAGAAAACTGAGAGTGGAATGAACGGAGAAAGGAGAAGGATGATGCAACTCAGCGAGATAGGAGATGACTATTGACTTTACATTTAAACTCCTTGTAGATTGTAGCAGCCGGGATAGCAAGTAAACGGTAGGGAATGGCACAGGCAGAAAGGGCAAGAAAAGAGGCTGATGGGGTAAAATTTGCGTTTAAATTTTATTGGTTTCACAGGGTGGGACCTATTTGCCAATCTTGTGGCTCGAGTAAATTCATACATAGGGGTACCAGAGAGCTAAGTTCATCGGAGCAGAAACCGTGAAAGTATTTGTAGAAGAGACACAGGGAAGCCACATTACGTCGGTGAGAAAGTGACTGTACCTGAGCTGCCATGTCGGGATCGATCACATTTCAGATTCTCACATTGCTAACGGTATAAAAGAAGAATCTGTTAAAGAAATAAAACTGGCTTTTACGTTATCAAAACTAATTTGCATAAGTAAAAGCATGGAAGGTGCAAGTGTAATTTTCATGTTGTGCCATAATTTGGTAATTAAAAGATGAACGGAATGTACTTGTATTTGTGAGCCGATTTTAATGTAAAGTCATCTGAAAAAAAGAGTGTCAGATATTTTCACAGGCGCGCAATTTCAGTGATTGAACAGGCGCTATGTTCTGTAGATAAGCTACTCATTCGCATCGACTATCGTTAATATACGTATTAATATTCAAAATACAATCATTAATTGATACAATATAGAGGTTACGTATATATAAGAGAATGTCACATGTTACCAGAATCAGCATTAATGGTGGCTATTAGGGAAAACCGGCAAAAATATTAAAATAATGAACATTTTAAAACATTTTCGGGCGTTTTAGAAACGATATCACGGTGTAAAATATGAATCCTAACTAATCACATTTTGTGTGAGTAAATTTTTAAAAAATACGATTTTTTACAACTTGAAGTTTATTTAGTCTATTTTGCAATAGGTTGTAGTCAGTCACATAAAAATCCTTATATGTTTGCAAATGTTAGTTTCATATGAGATATTGAATGGTTCTCCAGATCAAAAGCACCACAAACTGCTAATCAATGGGATTGTGCTTCCTTTTTTCATGTAAACAATTAAACAAGCTTTATTTCGTCTAACGGCTTGCGCACTCGAGAAAACTTAATACAGAAAGCGTATGATCCGGCATGATTCAAATCTGTGTTTCCTTTTGCAGGAGAAACCATTGTTTTCTCCGAAGTACTTTTATCCCTCGGCTAACGAAAGTTTCACCAATCAAATAAGATTCAATTTACCTAAATTTGCTTGTTAAAAAACTCAGCGTCTACTCAAATACGAGTATCTATTAAAATTATCTCTTCAGGTACTAAAAACATGGATTAATAAATTAAATACATTATGTCTTTTATAAACTGCTTTTTGCGCTTCGGGTAGGAAACTGAACAGATGTTATTTCACGCAAATCTAAATGAGTGATTTTTTAAAGAAAAATAGAACCTAACGAGCTTGGGTAAATGCCTGGCAGAACATGATTTAAAGAAATAGCAAAACGATTAACTTTACTCAGAGCGACAAAAAGACAAACAATCGGGATACTCATGATTTTGACATCGAGAGAAAATACATGATTTAAAAATATTTTATTTAATAGAACAGAATGCCTGTTAAGTCAACTTGTGTGTTAACAAAAAAGTCGTTTAATCTCGTGTATAAAATTTAAATGAGCTTGACGAATTGTTGAACCTGTTATTTTGTCCATGACTGGTTATTTAAATTTTAAAGGATTAAACGTCAAATCCAGAGAGACAGAATGCATGGTTGTTAGCAAAATGATGAGCTCAAAAAGATAATTGTAAATCAGAGATGACAAAATTAAACCAGTGTGGAAATTTTTACATATGGGAAGTCTTTTAGCACTTTGAGGAAAGTGTGACATTGAAAACTAGAGGCTTCTTAGGATAGCCAACAATGCATTTCAAAAGTTAAACATAGGAAATAGTAGACTTCATTAGAAACAAGGAAAAGAATGTTAAACTTCGACATGATATATGCCTTTCTGTAAAGAAGTTAATGTGGAATGATCGCCTCAAAGATAAAGAAATGAAATGTTCCATAGAAAGACGCTGGGATATCATTGGCCGAACAAAAACGAAGTTTTAGAGAAATTGTAAACAAAAATGAAACTTAACATCAAGAAGAGACAGTTGAGGTTCTTAGAGCGCAAAATGACAAAAGATAGCTTAGAATATCTGATGCATACAAGACGTGTTAAAGGCAAGTGAAATAGACAAAAGCAAAGCATGCAATACTCAGTGAAATAAATTGCTGAACAGTGTTTAGGAGAAATAACAAAAAAGACAAAATTTGTTAAGAGCTACAATAGACAGGAAGTTGCGGAGAGCCATGTTCGCTTATGTCCTGAGGAGACACAGGATATAAAGAAGAATTCGTCCCACACGTAGCGGTGGGTAGTTGATGCGGAAGAACATAGCAGGTGAGGCAGAATAATCAAAGATTTAGAAACGATTTTTAAAAATTCACATACCAAATTGTTTGGCAAACGATTTTCAAAAGTTATCATTATGATATTTTTGCATAATATCAAGTATCTATTCTATAATTACTAAGGTCTGCAAATTAGAGGAGATAGTTATCAATGATAATGTTCCGACTTTGATTTCGGGGTTATATTTAGCTTTCTGTTTGTTGGTTCGTTTTATAGTATCTTGTATCGCATAAAATTTGGTGAGTACGTGTAAAGTCTAATTCCAAAAATGCAGTTTCCCCTGCTCCCCACCAAAAGCTGGAAACCACTGCATCAAAAGAAAATTTTTAAGGTGTTCTGTGCACTAAAACGTTACTGGAAGTAAGGCGGAATCTGAGAGTTAACCGGTGGATCTTTTGCACTGTTAATAATCTTGATTTTGACAGGCTCATCACTTCATATGCTGTACTGATGGAATAAATTTTAGCATCACTTGACTAAAATTACCTTACACCCTAAAGACACGCAAGATTAATATAAATTTTATTGGTGTTCGGTTGCTGCCCTTTGATGTGGAAGTCTCCAAGATTTCAGCATTTTCAACTTGACATCAAACAAATACTTCGGCACCAGAAGACACACCCCACACACACCAAAGCTATTTAGATGTTCCTTGTCCGTACTTTAAGCAGATTGATGCATGTCAATTTAAATTTGATCTAAATTTCGTCCTAGGATAATAATGATAAAACTGGTGGCGGCGTGGTTATCTGCCTTAATGATGACGTTGGTAACGGTTAAGTTTGACACTAAGAATGATAAGAATTAATGTTAAAATAATTATAAGAGTCGAGAAATAAATAGCGAATTCAGTTAAAAGTATGATTATTTGCATGTAACAATCAACCATTTTCATCAGTCTTCAGCCCGTAAAGTGTGTGTTAATGAGTGTATGCACATGTATGTCTCTGTGTTTGTCCGTGTACCCTAAATGTGCTTGTGTGCATCTGTGTAGGAGTGGTTTTATATGTACACATGCATATGTACATGAATTTTGCATTCATATTTATATCTGTATCTATTTATCTATCTATTTATATCTAACTCTCTCTTTATATATATATAAATAAATTTGTGTGTATATATATATATATATATATATATATATGGATGTATTTATATATATATATATTGTATTATATATTTTACATTTTATTATTATTTATATTATTATTTTATAATATTTATATTTTGTTTATCTATCTACACAATTTTTTAAATAAGTTTAATTTTAATATTAATCGTAATTTAATTTAATTTAATTTTTATTTTAAATTTAAATTTTAAATTTAAATTTATTTTATTTTATCTTTTTAATTTATTATATTAGGTCTAATGAATTTATATCTTTGTGTTATGCTTTTTTTAAATATCCTTTATTTTAAGTTTTATGAATAATTTTCTGTTTTTTATGTGATTTCGTGTTTTTTTAAAAAAGCTAAAATATTTAACTTGCAACACTGTAAACAATGTCTGTGTGTGTTTGTCAGCAAATCACTTCCGCCCATCTTTTAAAATTTCTCTCTCTTGTCTGTTTCAATTGCAACTGATTTATCATTGTGTCGATCCCGTGAAGTGCGTGTTTATGAGTCTATGCAACCAACATTTAAAATTTTTCTCACTTTTGCCCCTTTATTTTTCTCTTCACCTTCTAATACTTCTGCGTCTTTTCTTTTTCTCTTTCTTTTTTTCTTTATATAAGTACAATTCCTTTTTTTTTTAAATGCCAAAAGATTTGAGTTCAGACACCGCGTAACCGTTGTCAATATCTTCCTGCAGACATTTGAAATTTATCTTTCTCATCCGTTTCCATTGGCTCTTCCCTGTCTAAATTTTCTCACCTTTTTCCTGTTCATTTTCTATTTCTTCAGCAACTTTTCACTTACTTTCTTCTTTGTTTTTCTTTTCTTGATTTCTCATCTTTTTTTCCTGACTTTTTTCTTCTTTCTTTCCTTACTTTTTTAATATCTTTTTGCCTCGTACGAGAAAAAATTGAAAAATAAAGGAAAGTGTTGTTTTTATTATTTTTTATAAGAAAACGTTTGTAACCATAATTATTAACTAAATGATGAGACATTGTTCTTTCAATATCGAAACGAAATGTAAAGTTTTGTAGTGGTTTTTAGTTTGCACATGTTCTAACATAATAATTAATAATAATAACAATAATAATATATATATATATATATATAACAACAATATATATATATATATATATATATATAACAACAATATATATATATATATATATATATATATATAACAACAATATATATATATATATATATATATAACAACAACGAACCAAATATAAACAGAGGATGATTCCAACTTTTGCTCTTTCCTCCTGATGAAATGTTGGTAAGGCAACATTGAAACAGACATATGATTGTAGAGAAGAGGACATATACATAAAAAAATTATGTACATGTTCTAAAACATAATTTATAATATATATATATATATATATATATATATATATATATATATGGTGCAATGGGTAAATAATAGGCATGGTACATTTAAAATTTTTGTGCATGCGCAATACTTTTTTACAATATAGTAGAGTCAGTTGGGCACCATCTGTGAAAAGCTAGCACGATGAAAATTAAAAAGCACATACTGTACTGGCTGGCATTTGCACCGGAGTCTTCAATACGAATATTTCAAAGTATTGGGATATTAATCTGTAAACAATGAGTTGGATGAGTCTAATGGCGATTACAAAGGTAAGGCAACTTAAAAAAATCTCACTCTGATCGTTCTAATAAGAAAAAAAAAGCATCAGACCCAGCACGAAGGCCTATATAACGTATCTTCAGAATGTCTTAGGTGAAGAGGGTGAATACCTGAGGACCGTCTGTTTAGCAATAAGACTCTGCAACAAGCCAAAATAGCAGGAGTACCCAGTTATGGCTTTCAAACAATTCCTGCAACAACATTTGGCTACGAAACTCCCCAGACTTTGATTATTATGTGTGAGGCTCAGTTGATTCAGGGAGCAGCAAAACTCTATGTAAAACCAAAGCTCAAGTTAAGGTAATGTAATGGCAGCATTTCCCAACTTAAACAAGATTAGATTGTGTGTGTGTGTGTCTGTGTGTTTCTCATATACAGTTATTTGTGGTATTTTGAATTATATGTATGATTCAATATATACATTATATATTGGAGTTATAAATTCAAGATATACATTATATTAGACATAAAATTCAATCTATATATTATGTATATATACAAATTAAATCTATACATTATATATATATATATAGTCATCCGCAGACAGATCTGTTTCGCCGTATCACAGCTCATCAGTGCGGTTAGACTCCGATTTCTTTTTTACCCAGGATTGAAACCAGGCGACTCTACCCATGGGCTATGGGTGTTCGGTGGAAGTAGGCACACTTTTTAGCGCATATCATTATACGCGCCCAATAGCTAGAGCGCTCTAATTCATTTCACTGAATGAGCGATATATATATATATATATATATATATATATATATATATATGTGTGTGTGTGTGTGTGTGTGTGTGTGTGTGTGTGTGTGTGTGTGTGTGGAATTGGAATCAGTTATAAATGACGTTATGTGTAACTGTTAAACGGGAAAGGGTTTAATAGGTGGCGTTAATTTTGTATGCATATTAAATATTTTACACACACATTAATATAGCATCTCCTGTAGACAAATATATAGAAATTGTTTTTTAGTATTATAATGTCTTTTAGAGTTTTCAGTACTTCTCATGCAGTGAGCCCTATATTTTAGTTTCGTATTATTTCCTATAAATTTCCTTAACGCGATATTTTATTTGGTTTGTTTGAGGTGTGAAGATTAGTAGTTGCACAAATTACAACAAATAAGAAGTTGATCTACGAGAAAGTGTGGTGCATATGTGGCTAATGTAAAACTTTAATGTTTTCGTTAATTAATATTGTAGATACAATCTACCAAATGTATACTGAAGTGTATATAAACTGTTTAATATGTGTATAAAATATTTAATATGCATGTAAATATAACAACATATATCAATAATGGATGAATATTTTTTAATCGTTACATATAACTGTTTTTTAACAGATTCCAATTCTATTTTTGTTAGGTAGGTTGCACGTTTTTTTCCTTAATCTCTCTGACCTTCAATGTGTCCACTGAATTTGAAATTTCGCCAGGCATTCTTTCACCATTATATGCCCAAGAAATCTCAATAGTCTGTTTCTGATTCTAGTTATAAATATCTGTTTTGTTTCTGTTTTCCTTAGAACTTTCACGTTACTTACATGGTCTATCAATAGTATTCTCAACATCTTTTTCTAGAATATCTTTTCTGTTGTCTCAAGTCTTCACTTAATCTGTGAAAAGATTATCTAGCATTCACTTTCATATTGGAGGACTGATATTACATAAGGTTCAGCGTTCTTTTCAAACGAATCGTTTTTTCTCAATACTTCGCTTTGCTTTTGGAAGGTAACTTTCACTTTTGTAATGCGACTTCAGATTTCAGTGCTACATTTTTTGTCTTTGTTAAAACACAACCTATATTGTCAAATTGTTTTATCATTTGTATCCTTTTTCTTATTCGTAGTTCGCATCTTGAACAGTTATCTTTGCTCACAACGATACATTCTGTTTTATTTCAATTTATGCTTCTTCCTTTCTTCTTGCTTACTTTTACTTTGTATCTATAGGAGTTCATGTAATGTGATTTCTGTGTGAACTGGCAACATTCTAATTTGCATATTATCATCTGAGATTATGGCCACCAACCATCAGGATAGAAGAATGCATTCATGTATGAAACTGGCTGACTCTTTATCAACATTAGATATGAATGCATTAGGTAGATTTAGACAGCTGGAATTCTTCCGTGTGGTTCTACAGAAAGATGCTGAGGATATCTTGGATAGTGAGCAACGCCAAGGTTGTGGAGAGTATGCAAACGAACAGGAAATTTATACTTGCCATCAGGAAAAACCAAGTTGCATTTTTAGGACACATAATGAGGAAAGAGGGCTTGGAGAACCTGATACTCACGGGATGGATAAAGGGAGAGAGAGAGAAGAAAACAGCGCAACTTGATGAGGTTCAGCAGATGAATGGCGGAGCGGGGTCTGAGAGATACCAAGGGTAAAAATATTAAGAGCAACAAGAGATAGGGACAAGTGAAATCCATGATCACCTACGTCCTGAAAGAACATGGAACATGAAGAAGAAGAAATATTCCAAATATTTTATGCCAAATTCAACCGAAAAAAATCTGTTTATGTTTCAGAGTCTTTGTATATCCGAATCGATTCTGTGCATAAACTTCAAGATTCATCTTTTTCTATGTTCATTCAAAACTTTCCAGATACTTAGTTCGTTGTCAGAATTGTATGTTGCCAGGGTGGTAGACAAGATTTTCTTGACTGCAAAATTGTTTTCCTTTTATTTATTTATTTTGTTTGTGAAGACATAAATTAGTCCAAAATACTTGATTAGCTAACTGCTATATAGAACTTAACCGCAATAATGTATCAAGTATTTAGGCATATTATTATTTCCATGCATCTTACATAAATATATACATTATATAAAGACTTGTATATACTGTCTCAAATGAGGAAATAAATTATTTCTCAAGTGGATTCTTTGTTTTGATTTTTCCATTGCCGTGTTTAAGTAGTCGATATAATTTTCGTATTATCTACGAATATTTTTAAGACGCACACAGACATGCACACACACACACACACAAACGCATATATATATATATATATATATATATATATATATATATATATATATTTCAGTAACAAGGGTGCTGTTCGTACAAGATGAAAATGTTCTCAATGGACGATCAAATCAAATTGGATAAAAAGGTTCTCAATGGACGATCAAATCAAAAATAAAATAACTGAATATGCAGAGCTAACAGTATTTCAGAGAACGAAATGCACACAACTCCCTTGCTACCTAGCTTTGAGCACACCAGTCTCTTCAAGCAATATTAAGATACCGGTGTTGTCAAGACGAAGGTAGCAAGTAGGTGGTGTGAATTTTGCTCTATAATATATATATATATATATATATATATATAGTGTATCAAATCAGTAGACAATTTTCTAAACATATACTGTTAAATATAACAGACAAAGAATGTCTATTATGTTTAATCATCAGCCATTCTAAACATCGTTTTTTGGCTTTAATTTCAGGTGAAAGTAAAGACAAAATTGTCTAACATTTGGATATATTTTGATTATGCTGTTTCTAAGGTTCTGGCTCACATAAGCTATCTTCAGAGAGGTTACAAGGACGTTAACATAAAGACATCTACTATCACAGATGAAACATAATAGACATTCATTGATTAAACATAATAAATTAAACATGATTAAACATAATAGACATTCATTGTCTGATATATTTAACAGTAAATGTTTAGAATATATATATATATATATATATATATATATATATATATATATATTGTTTGTTTAGCATTATTATAATTTGTTAATAGATAATCGTATTTGAGTTAAAGGCATGTTTATTTTTATAGATATAGTTAAACAGTCAATTATAGTATACATTGGTCTTTACGGTTTGACAAATTCATTGGAAAATATCTGCCTTCAGGCAGAAATTAATCCTGCATACTCCCATGCTTGGGAGATGTGGTCTTTAGAACATATGTGTCTTACCAAGCGACACACGAAAGATATCATGGCAAACAAAATTTAATTTAACCTTTATAATAGGTCTTTATAATTAACCTATGAAGTAAATTTTTGAAAAGTGTTAGAAAACTAGGACGACTAAATGGAACCCATTTAAAAATAAATTGACTATATATACAATATGTATATATTAATCGAATAATTGAATAATACATACATATCTTATTACATATATTATTATATATTACATATATTAATAATATTACATATATTATTCAATGAAATATATTTAAATGAAGATATTGTATATATAGTCATTTTATTTTTAAATTGATTATTCCTTCTATCCGCCGTACTTTTTTCTAATCCTTTTCAAAAATCTTCTTTATAGATTATATATATAGGACGTTATCCATATAACATATACCAATTTTATCATTCACACTATTGGCAAAAGAACTCTTTGAATCCTATTCCCTCATAATCATCAAATTAATGTTTTCCTTATATAAAAGTTACGCCTACACATCTTCATTATCTCATTCACGAAAATGTCATCCTTGCTAAACATCGGTTGAGATTGCAACTACAGTCACAGGTGAAAAAAACAAAGCAACAAAATACCATCTCCATTACAATCATATGCCTTATAAGGATTCCTATCCATTCTACGCTTTTCATCTTTTTCATTATCATTAACTGCACCTCCCTTACAGCAGACACCGTTGTTGTCTCGACGTCATTTCTGTAATCACCGTGATAATGACTGCTGCTGCAATCATTACCACGTCTGTTCGTTTCATATCAATGCCATTAATAACATCATCGCTGCCAATGTTTCGTTCCTATTAGTTAATGCAAGATGAATCTGCATTAGCCACGTATATAATACTTACGTCATGTAGATGCAAACTTATCTTTTCTTCCAACGATGGTTTCACCATTACCTGTTTATATCAATAAAACCTATCCCTCTTCACACCTTGCGATCCCTGAAGGTAATTAACATACCATCAAAGTGATTCTTTTGATGTATTTAGCCTCGCAGATTTAACGGAGATTGGTTTGATGAAGTGGGAAAAGATGCAAATGAATTCTGTCTGTTAAAAAAAATACTGTTTCTAATTTTCAGTTGTCACTCAAGTTTCTTCAATTACTCAGGCTTACTGAATAAGAAAGCGAAAATGAAGAAATAGAATTGAATGTCGTATATAAAATATAGAAATCAAGGGATTGCTAATTAAAATGCGAAAGTGGCAACTAAAACGAATAGAAAGACAAAAGAAGTAATGATGAAGAAAAAAAGAGGTATAATGAAAACGAAATGGAATAAAAAAGAGATAAGGAATTGAAAAAGAAAGATAAACGAAGAAAGAATGAAACAAAAAGAAGAAAAAAGGAAAAAGAAAATAAAGAAGTAATGATGGAAACGTAAAGAGAAAATGAATAATGATGGAAATGAGAAGAAAGAAAAACGAAGTAAATATAAAAACAGAAAGTAAAACAAAACGGAAATAAAAATAAAATGATGGCATAGAAAAAGTATGATTCATGAAAACGGAATGAAAGAAAGAAACGAAGTATTAGTGAAAATGAATGGAAGAAAAATAATAAATGACAGAAACGGTGGAGCAAAAAATAATATGAGAATGATGGAAACCAGGAAAGAAAAGTGTGAACGCGATAATGGAGAGAATTAAAATTAGAGCAAACAACGTGAAGAAAAAGGAAAGGAATCAGTTAAAGAAACTGTAATGACTGAAGAAGTAAATTAAATTGAAGAAGTAAATTAAAGATGGGGGAAACAAAGAAAATGAAAAGGAAAGAGAAGCAGGTGGAATGTTGAATATGGACAAGTCTATTTAAAGACAAATGAGAAAATGATGCAGTTTCAGTGAAACACTTCTGATCTGAATGTAAAAAAGAAAAATAATGAGAATTTATGATTTGACGAGTTTGGTTTGGTTAACAATGAGGAATCATGTGCACCAAACATGCATTTATATACAGGTAATTTAAGTCTATCATCTTAATATAAAAATATAAGATGGATAGATAATTTTCCAGACCCCTATTTAAGGGATCACTTCAAAAAATTATTATCTTTAGTTCTCACTCTATAAACTTAATTTAAGATTAATGTCGATTCGTCAGCTTAAACATTTAAAGATAAAACAACCCTACATACACGTATACATGTGTGTCTATGTTATCGTTTGTAACCCCAGAAAAAATTCAATGATCATTAGCGTCTATCAAAATACGTAAAACACTAAACCTTAAAGGCTCGCAGACTTCTGCAAAGCAAGTGTTAAATAAGGAGACGACGGTGAAAGTATTTATCTGATAAAGAAAGTGCAAAGGACATCCTATTATGACAAGTTTCGAGCTTCGCACATACGACGCTTGCTAATGTATCCAGTAACAGATGATTTTACAGTAGGCATAAAAAGATGATAATCACTCTTATATATATATATATATATATATATATATATATATATATATATATAAAGGAGAGAATATTGGTGTTCCAACATTTCATATATTCGACCTAGGTTTCTATATTTCGGTGTCTTTTCGGTGTACTGGTCTAATTTAATTATGACCCAAAAATAACTAGTTAATATATATATATATATATATATATATATATATATATATATATAGACAGTCTTGTTTCGCATTATCACAGGTCATTAGTTCGTTTAGACTTCATATTGCTTCCAACCGGAATTGAAACCCGATCCATTTGACAACAGTCGGTGATTCTATCTCTAAAATTTCGGGGTTCGGAGGAGGAAGCGTGGTATATAAACAATGTAAACAAACGCCAGTAGTCCGGAGTCTTCAATTCATTGCTGAAGACCGATGCGTAAATACTGGTGTGTAACTGCTGTTTTTTAAGAACCTACCATTATCCCAGTATCTTTTATTTACATATTTAATATTTCTAAGATTTGAGGTGGGGTTTTATGTTGGTAGTGAAAAAATAACCAACATTAGATGTCTAATTAACTTTGTTTAACACTCGACAGTTAAAAGACATTTGGTTTTTCTTTTCAAAGAGGTTTACTGTTTTGTCAGTTTATTCTGTCTTAGCCTCTCTCCCTATTCTCTGTTTCTGATATATATATATATAATGTGTGTGTTTGTTTGTGTGTGTCGTCGAAATTACCCAAAAATTAAAATAACATTGACATCTCATTTTAACATAAATATTTACTAAAATGACACAAAATTATCTTGAAATATTAAAGAGTAAATTTATTCACTAAAACCGAGATTGGCTTCAGCTACGTAATAAGTATTGATAAATGAATAATTAAAGAAATATTCGAACACGGATCTACAACTTTCAATAATTTGTATTTATTTACGTTTTCTTTTCAAAGTGTAAGAAATGAATGATAAAAATTATTTGTAAAAATGTTCACTTAAAATGTTTTGTGTAGTTTTTATTACAGTACAACCGAATGAATAGCTTTAATATAGCACACATTGAAAGCGTTTACATGTGTGCGTTTACATTTACATTTTTTATTTATGCCTGGGAAAGCTGTTGACGCATTTTAACAAAATATTGCTAATTGGTAATTTTGTATACTGAAATAAATAAGCGAAAAATGTCAGTAATTAATTAAATTGGAAAATTTCAGTTTAGTTTGTTTGACAAACTATCAAAATAAACAAGAATTGATCATATTTATAATGTAAATATCGGCTCCAGAAGAAAGAAAAATTTAGATTTATGAATCCCAAGCTTATCGATTAAAAATATCTCATATATAGTAAAGAATAACCAGTCAACATACGTGAAAATGTGGAGTATGTGTGGCTAATATAAAAATATAATCGTGTTTGTTGATTGTTAGCGTTTTAATCTCCCAAATCCACTAAGAATTCATAAACAACATTTTGAGAAAACTAATTCATTTATCATATATTATAAAAATTTTAAAATGGCTAGTCTTATTTTTAGAAATAATTCATCACCTCAAAAATCCCAGCAGGATTTAAACCTACGACCAAAGCCACCGATTTATTTTAACAACTCTACCACAAAAAAATGCATATTTTCCTAACACTATTCGCCGAATATTCAGACCGTTATATATATATATATATATATATATATATATATATATATATATATATATATATATATTGATTAATTATAAAAAGGAATATCTACTTAAATACAAGTATCCATTAAAAATAATGGTTAAACATTATATATATATATATATATATATATGTGTGTGTGTGTGTGTGTGTGTGTGTGTGTGTGTGTGTTATTTAACTGTCTTTCTCACTCTATGCTGGTACGTACAATCACATACACGTACTTTACTTGTTGCTCTCATATTTATGTAAATCTAAACTTACTATAGTGTAATTCACTTGTCACTTCAATAGAAAGCTGCTTTTCAAACGTCAGCAATTAGCCACATTTAGTTCCAATCAGAAAAGCTGGTTATTCTTAGACTTTACGAAAGAAAATCTTCGTGCTTTCCCTACCGAATCCCGCTTGCTGCAATGTGCATTTGACATTGGCAAAAATACATCACGCCTCTGCCTCGTCACTGTCCTACTTTGCCTATCTAAGCCACCGAACTAACATACCCTGATTAAAAGGGTAGGTAACAGAGATAGATTTAAGAGCGAGGAACATTGCTGACGTCAAAATACCAGTTGTCTATAGATAAAGAAAGCGACATTTTGATGGTGCTGAAAAGCATGGCACTTGTTAGAAGTTAAGGTGTGTTGTTCAGTTTAAAAGGAAGATGATGACGTTCATGTTGTTCTTTTGTTTTGTTTTTTTTATTAATTTTTGTATTTGTTTTTTTTTTTTATATTCGTTTGCCAAATTAACTGGATAAGCAGATGGCAGTAGAAAACAGATGCTTTTCCCTATTCTGTCCCTCACATCATTTTTTTCTTTTTCAAAGTCTTTCCTGTTGCCTTCCTCCTTTTCTCTTATTTATCTACGTACATCTCTTTCTTCATTATTTTCGTCTTGTTTATCTTAGAATGTTACCGTTTATACACTTTTTAGTTCTTTTTCTTTCTAACTTTTCTTCTTCCCTTTTTCAATTCTACTTTTTTTTTCTTTTCTTTCTACGTTTTTGTATTTTATAATTCTGTTTTTCTTCTTTTCGTATTGTTTTCTCTTTTTGATTAGTTCTTACCTATTTTCTTATTCTTTTGATTTTTCTTACTTTTCTTTAATTTTCTATTTTCTCAATTTCTTTTTTCGTATTATTTTCATTTCTTCTTTCATTTCTTTATCTGTTCTTTTTCTCGTATTTTCTTCTTTTTGTCGTTTTTTCTTTTTCTTTTTCTCTTATTCGTCTTTTCATAAATTCGTCTACTCTTCCTCTTTTCTTTCTTTTTTCTTCTCTTTGTTGTAGTTTTTATCTTCTTTTCTACTTTTCTTTTTCTATTGCCGTTTTTGTTTTCTTCGTTTTTTTACTTTTTTCTCTCTTTTCCTTTCTGTTCTCTTTCCTTTTTTATCTTCTTTCTTTATGTGCCGATTCCTTTCGAGACGTATGTTAGTTAGTTCTCCAAAACATCTTATCTGTTGTAGCTCTTAACAATGATTCTATCCTTTCTATCCATACCAATTCTTCTTCAGTTATCCGTTTTCGTTATTTGACGCTCCTGAGCGTTCTTTTCGTCAAATTCTTCAAAACTCCTTTATTGGTTATCTTCTATAAATTTTAACCTCGATATTCAGGTATGTCTTTCTGTTTCTATTTTCCTTAAAACTTCCACATTGGTCTCATGGCTCGACAATGACATTTTCAGCTTTATTCTGTGGTACTAATTGTTTGTGGCCTCAGGTTTCCTTTGATATATGAATATTCACGGACATAGAGAAGTAAAGTTATTAGCTATTCAATACTATTTTCTTTTTGTTCAACAACATTTTCCTGTTTCTTATAACTTTTTAAAACTTTTGGAAAGCATATTTCATCTTTTCAATATACATTTTCTATAGTCATTTCATAGAGTCATTCAATATACATTTTCTATAGTCATTTTACTATAGTCATTTCATACTTGCTCGCATTCGTAGATTTCATAATTTTACTCGCAGTACATTTCGTCTTCTTACAACTGATGGTTAGCCCTTTATTCTCGCTTTCCTTTAGTACTTTACGACCTATGATTTACTTCTTTCATCTATCTTTTCTGTCATTTTTTAATACAATGTTCATATCTTTCTTTCATACTTTTCCTATAATCCATTCATTAGCTACTTTCTTTAGCTACAACAATTGCACTTCTTCTTTCCTGAAGATGTTAGTTACAATTTCAACCCATAAAAAGCTTTACAATCATTATAAAGAGAGATCACTGAGTGCAAACGAATATGAAAAAACGGATTTAAAAAGACTGAAGACAAAGACTGATATATTTTAAAACCAAAGTTGACTGCGAATCAAAAAACAGGAAAAGAGTTCAACAATCAAGATGTGTGATAGTGAAACTGTTAATATAGAACTAACGGTTACATCTAACTGTTTCACTTATAAAATGATGATACCTTGCTACAAATCTGCAGTTAAATTTAAAAATCTGGATACAATGTAGGAACGTTCATGAGAAGAATTACTAGAAAGTTTTTTTTTAGAGAAGCATAAAGAAGTTATGTTATGGCGAAGTTTGAAAGAACGCTTTGACCAATTGCTATCAAACTTCTTTTCTTATTAATCATAGTAATAAAAAACAATTTTCATGGGCTATTTAGTTCCATAAAAAAGTGACATCTAGTTTTATTTTCATTTTCCGATCTTTAGAGTAAGGATGCGTAATGCTCTTTCCAAGAGTAGAATTATCCACATTTTCCTTGTGTGCCAAATGTCAGATAAATTTTCAGATTCCCAGAGTTCTTCAAATTTTCATTTCTTCAAGTCTAGAGTCAAATCATCTTTTTATTACTCTTGCTCGTCCTAATCTTCATTTCTTACCACGTTTTCTATTCATAACACACACCACATTTAGAATTACCATTTTTACTGTAACTCTTTTAATTGAGCAGCTCTCGAGTCTTGTATTCTATTAAATTCATCATTAAGATGTTTCTTTTAGATTTTGGTCATGGGACTTACGACCACGCTATCAACAACTAACATCTGGACTGAAATTAATATCACTGAATTGCAATTAATCTGTCAAAATTATGATGGATTTTTGGTAATCGTTTTATCTAAGAAATGCAATTATTTCTAGATAAGTCACTAAACTACAGTTGCTTATAAATTAAGTCTTTTGCAACGTCATTATTCTCGAATTAAAAATTTATTTGAATGTGAATATGAATACTTTTTATTCGCTCCCTCCTTCAATTAGCCGAAATGGAATTAATCAATTGATTTTCAGAAAATGAAAAAAAAGGGAAATCAAAAACCGTTATTGTTAATCAATTCTAGGCTAAAGTCCCTGGGCGTGAGAATCTGTCATTTAGACTTTTGACAACTCTAATTTATGACTTTCTATGCGCATGCGTAAAATCTGAGCATACATTTGCCATCATTTCATCTGCCACTCTAACTTCAATTCAAATTTCTGATTTACAAAATTGGACAAAAAATCTTACATTAAGAAATAAAACACATTATCCTTCAATATCGATAAAAGTTGTTTATGCCCTTTCAGGAGTCAGCATTATTTCTGTTTTTTTTTATCATCAGGTCATCAGGGGGAATTTAAGATGGAATTTTACTCCTTCATCTTTTATATGTCACATCCCTTTAAGACATGAATTTCGTGTATTTCGTTGCTCTTTTTTAAAAATCATTTCAATCCCAGGCAAGGCGATAATGACATTTAGATAAAAGAGATTACTGAGAGTAAAAAACAAAGTTTAAAAGGCGCAGAAAGGCCAGGATTCAGAAAAAAAGTTCTAGGCGATTATGAATGTGTAAGTCTTCGTGTATATTGTTTTTCCTTTTCTTTTTAATCATTTCACCCTAAGGAAGGCGATAATGACACTAAGACGCAAGGGGTTTATCGAGAATGAAAAAATGCGAAAAGGTTAGTGAGGAGAATTGGCAGGGAAGGAACAGAACTTATAGAAAGACAGATGACGACGATTAACGTTGCATATAAATTTTTGAATATCTTAGTTGACAGAGAATCAATTATCGGGGAAAGAAAGCAAATAGAATAGCACTGATGGTTACATCTAGATATTTCAACAGTAAAATGATCTGACCAACTTGTCACTCTAATAAAAAGCTTAAATTTATGTCCCAAAGAGAAGAGCTAATTAGAACCAAGTTCCATGAAAAGATTTATAAAAAAGACACAGTAAAACCTGGTTACTGTGATGGAAAAGATAAATTTACAGATTCTTCTTTGGATGTTGTCAAAAATATCGTGGACCACACCAAGTGTGATAGCAATATTCAATGCACAGATGGGTGGTAGATTTATAAATGTGCAAGAAGGATCCTGGCAAGAAAGATTGTCTGGCACAAAACTTTGAAACAACTTTCATAGTAACATTACCTAACAATTGATCCAGTTCTATGTCAATAGAAAACATAAGACCGTAAAGCATAAACTTCAAAAAAAACTGAATGCATGGTCATCAGCAAGAGGAAGATCCCCAAATGCCAACTACAGATTGAAGAAACTAAATTAAAGCAAGTAAAGAAATTTAAATACCTGGGAAGGATACTGGCAGAGGATGGAAAGTGTGATGTCGAGATTCAAAGACGCATTTCCACAGCCAAGGACGTATTTTAAAAGCTAACCAGAGTACTAAAAAGCAGGAAAATCATACTGAAAACATAAAAGAAATTGCTGGATTGTTATGGGATGTCTGTTCTTCTGTATAGTAGAATGTTAGACGGTCTCCTCAAGGATGAGGGAGAGGCTTAAGGCAGCAGAAATTTGTTTTTGCAGAATAATGGTCGGGATACCACGGACTGAACACGGGACTAATGATGATGTGTTGAAGAGGATGGAAACGAAGAGAAAACTCATAATTAACATTAGGATGAGACAGTCGAGATTTATGGGACATATAATTAAGAAAGAGGGCATGGAGAATTTAATACTCACAGGACGGATAAAGGGAAAGAGAGACAGGAGAAAACAGGTCTGATCAAAAGGATGGCACAACGGGGTTGGGTGTGATACCAAGAGGAATAATTTTGACATCGACAAGAGGAAATGCATGATCCCCTACTGAAAAAGAATGCCTAGGTTCAACTCTGAGGAAAAAGATTTCATCCAGGACCAGTCGAGGAACATGCAGGTAGATCTGCAAAGACACCGAGGAGGTTTCCGTCGTGAAGCATACGAAGTTTCCCTTCTTCGTCATGGTTTTTGACCTCATCTTCAGCAAAGAGGATGTCATGCCTCCATTATTCTTTTAAAAAGGCCTGATAGTCACCGCCGAAATCTACCAAGAGGTGCTGAGGAGCGTGGTGAAACCCTGGATGGACGAGATTGCCACTGGATGCCCCTACGTTTTCCAATAGGACTCCTCTCCTGCACACATGTCCATGACGACCAAGTCCTGGCTGCTCAACAATTTTCCTCACCACTAGTCGCCGGACTTGTGGCCGCCCTACTCACACGACTGCAACTCCCTTGACTATTTCTTCTGGGGGCGTGATTGAGGCCACAACACAGTCACTCTCTGAAAGCTGCCATCGTGGAGACACTCGCCGTTATGACAAGGACATAGTCGCTAAATCATTTCGCACCCGCCTTGATTTGGTCATCGCCTCTGGCAATGGTTACATTGAAAAATAATGTTGTATGTAACTCTAACTGTTGGTAAATAAACTATTGGGTTTCTGTATATACAACTTTTGTTTTTATTGCCTATTATTTTTATTTTTGTCAAGTGTCGGATTTTGCTGTAACACCCTGTATGTTTCGGCCTTAAATGACCTACAGAATGTTGATAAGCCGTAAAATAAAAACGAATCTATTAATAGCTAAATTTAAATATCTTTATATTTCACCATTACATTTTCTGTATCTGAATGCAGTACTCAGAGAGTTGAATTTATTTTCTGCTTTATTTTAACGTCACGCACACGTGAATAAGATCAAATGAATCTGATGCAATTTGCTGATGTGTTTCTCGATTAATAATTGCAGGATTTTTCAAAGAGTTCTGGCAAATGATTGTACAAGTCGCATAATACGTCGCTTCCTTAATTCTTAAATGCTTACTATCACTAAAGAAAATGAACATTCATGACACAGAGAAATACATGCTAAGCAGGAAATACGTTAATTTGTGCTATCGGTACTGTCTATTTATAGCACTTATAGCAACAACAACTAATTCAAATTTTACCCATTAACACTTTTTCTACAAAACTTTTAAATACATTAGTTCCTAATACTAATATATTAACCAGAATGTCCAAGACATTCTGAGATATATGAAGAAAAATAAATCCAACATTATTCAGATTACAATATTTATCAAATAACAACCTTGAAATGTAAAACAGTTATATCGGAGAAACGTCATGAAATCTAAAACACCGTATCCACGAACCTAAAGAGAACTTTCATTAGACAAATATTAAAACTCACTCCTAATAAACTGGTACAAAATAAAGCATAGCTTTAATTTTACAAATGCTACACTAAATGACACAAAAAACACACACGTAGTTCTTTACATTGAAATTACATCGAGGGATTGTTAACAATTATATTACCAACTACAAATACAACAAAAAACACTATATTACGTCAACAACTTTAATTTAATTCTTAAAGAATCAAGCGTATATCTATGTAAAGCAAATTATATGTACATAAAAGATTTTCCAAAACAACATGCGATAAACCACCAAACATATATATTAAACACGCGGGTGTCCACACACACTCGCGAGCCTACACATGCACATATACTCATTCACACACACACACACACACACACAAAGAAACAAATACACGCATAATTATGGATATGCAAAATCATCTGATTCACACATAGACAAACGATAATTATTTTACATTTCTGTTGTGGATTCTTGTTTAGAAAACCACACAATATAATAATAATAATTACACAAAAAAGATATGAGAAGAAAAAAGGTATGTGTATTGAACAAAAGATATATAACCTGTACACGGTTAGTAGATTCAGGTATACTTGCTTGTGGAAGTCAAATATATTCAAAGAAGTAAGTCCGGGTAATAAGTCTATATTCTTGCTGACCAACGAGCTGCGGTTCAACTGCTCTGACAAACACCAACTCTATCAACAACTACAACTACAATTACCGTTCTCTGTAGGCAGGATTATTTGCATACTTTGGAAGAGTCCATAGAGTGTGTAAAAAGGGGAGATACCTCAACAATTTCTAATCATGTATAAATATTTACGGTTTTCTAGTAGGCTTGGAATGCGTTGGATTCTTAGAAATTGAATGAACACATCCTCTTGCCTTGATTTCAGAACGGCTGAGAACTGAAAAAATACTAACGCAGGTTATTAGCCGAAGTGATTAGTCCACACATTGCACTTTTTTAAAATAAATTCCTGAGCGTGGCAAATATTTAATATATAAATAAACATAGTAAAAATTCTTATAATATATAAGTTTTAATATTTTGATATTTAAAATGATTTTAAGTGCAATTTAAAATGTAGTTTTAGTTATACAACCGATTTTTTCAATGATTCTTTTTTAAAATTTTATCAGTATAAAATTTCAACAAGTTTCTCATATCTTTGCTTTCGTTTATCAGAAAGCACTAACGACAACAATATTGTAACATGCTTCTAAAATCTATAGAAAACAAATGTATCATTGCAAAAATTGTACTTTATATTTTGGCGTAATTTTCTCTTATTTTGCATAGCTGTTGAAGTTTTAGAAAATCAGTAAATATTCACTTCCAATATAATACAACCACTATTTTATCATCAAGTTTTATCAGAAATGTTTAAAACCTCAAAGGCTTCTAAAAGATTGAATTTACAACTGATTTAACTCTCATATTTATTCGGGTTTATAACAGTGATTTCTTTGACTTGTTCTGATTTCATAGTACCTGAGTTAATGAATAATGTATCATCCTTCTTAAAACTTTCAGAAGAATCCTGGCATTTTATCGAGGAAAACACGGTTTTTAGATGAAAGTAAATAAATAGTTTACAGGAAAAGGAGATCAGGTGTAAGCGAATGGAAGTGAACAGGAATAGACAAGAAATTGTTCTTATAGAGACGCAGAATCAACATAATTCCTTACCCGAATTCATCAATTTAATGGGAAAAAATTAAGATAAATTTAAAGTCAATAAAGAATATAAGTAACGAAAAGAAACACTGCATAAAATACAATTAAAAAATACGTTTAAAACAGAAAAGAAAACATCTTTTCTCAGGAGCGGTTTTGATGGTTGAAAGAAAAAGTGGGGATATTTGAAGGAAGGAAATCAGAGGACGTTGAAATAATACAAAATAAGCACAGTAAGAAATAATTTTCAAAAGGTGGGTGATAAAGACGTTAAAGCGCCAAATACAATCGATCTAAAAATAGACTGAAAGGAAATAAAGAAGGAAAAGCTAAAATAAAATTTAAAGACGAAAAATAAAAAAAAAATAAGATTGACAGAGAGTTTTTTAAAAAGAGCCCGAAGTAAAAGTGAACAGAATAAAGAAAATAGAAAAAAAAAAAGAAAGACGGGAAAAGAAAGGGTTTAAATGAACGAAAGAATGAAAAACGGAAATAAATAAATAAATAAATAAAAACAGAATAAAAAGAAAGAAAAATCTAAGTACATCTTGAACAGAAGAAAGATAATAATATTCATGAGAAACAAATAATTTAAATAATATAAAAGTACACTGATAATGAAAAACAATCACAGAAGAACTCGAATGAAAAGAAAGATATGAACGAGAAAGTGTAAAAATATGAAAACTCCCCAAAAATATATTATTTTAAAAACATTGCTTGAAAAGCATGATCTAAAATAATAAAAACAGAATGATAAAGAAAAATATGTTATGTTACTGGCGAGATCAAGCACCGGAATATAAAGAAAAAATAAAATAGTCCGTAATATTAGAATTAAAATAAAAAAAACTAATTAAAGAGGAAAAAGAAAGAATGGGCTAAATAAGATAAGGAACGGAAAAGTACAAGAATGGCATAATGGAAGAAGAAGAGAACGAAAAAAAGACAACAAAATTTGAACGAAAAAAAAAACAACAAAAGAGATAGTCATGACTAAATTGGCAACGGAAAAAGCAATGAACTCTAAACACAAAAGCAGAATTCTGATAACCTTAAACTATTTCCTCCAGGCCTAGGTATAAGACAAACTAAAAAAAGGTCTTTGATTCCCAAGAACTGAACCATTTCCCAAGCAAAAAATGTAAATTCTGTAGTTTTAGAGAAGGCATCAAGTCAATACACCAAAACGAAGTGAACTTGAAAACAACCTGAGAATCCCAGAAGGCTGTTCCAGAATATCTATACCAGGAGCTCTCAACTCAGGCTGTATTACACATTTGAATTTATACTTACGAAAAAAACGAAAAAGAAAAACGAACTAAATTAGATTCCTTGAGATCATTTTAAAAAATAAGGGATAAAAATGATGAAAGGAATGAAAGAAATTTACAGAACTGTTAAATAGCAACAGAGAAAGAGAACTTAGAAAAAGTGATTTTTACAAGAAGAAAATAATGATAAACGAGAATCGGGTTAATAAAAACAATGATATAAAATATTAAAAAACTAAAAGCGAAAAACCAAAGATGTAAGATTTGACATCAGAGTGGCAGATCTTCAGGAAATATGACAAGAAAAAGAAAAATAGAAACGGAGATTGATGAAATAAGTATAATAAAAGAAACCGTGAAAGACTGGAACCAATAAAAACCAAAAACTATGACAAAATCAGTAGAAAGATGAGCATATAAAAATAAAAGTATAAGTAACAGTGAACAGAAAAAGACCTGAAAAGTTTAGACAAGGAGGACGAGGAAACTTCCCTGTAGTTTTTTTACAGGAAGATATTTTAATCATCAATACTGAATTATAGTATGTCTCGTGAGTTACTTTATAAAAGTGCGTGAATGATTGGCTTCACATCAACAATGAAAACTTGCACGTGTGAGCCTACACGGTCAGACGAAGATATGCACTTCTATCAGCTCTTACTCTACTTCTCTGTATATATATACATTACATACAATATATATAATATATATAATGTAGGTGTGAATGGTATAATTAATAACGGTTCTGAATGGGAAATCAGAGAAACGAATTCGAATTCAAGCCGTGTTCAGTATATTCACTTACGCGCAAATAACCATGGGAAATACATGAATCTAGCTATTTGTCCACAGAAGTGGATTAAACATAAAAAAGAATTGGACTATTTAACCGTGGTTGGCAACAAAGAAAGAGAACTCTGATTAAAAGTCGATAAACATCTCTTAAGCAAGTTGAAAATTAGGTTTCAAAAAAAGCGCTTAGCAAAAAACTTCTTGTGCAAAGATCCTTGTGATAAAATAGGCCACAAACGGAATGAATGAATGATATATATATATATATATATATATATGTGTGTGTGTGTGTGTGTGTGTGTGTGTGTGTGTGTGTGTGTGCGTGTGTGTGTTCACATGTGCCAACAGAGTAAAAGAGATCAATCCAAAATGTTAAAAGAGGTTCACTCAATATAAATCAATTAAGCATGCATAGATTTAAGCACGTAGTAAACACAATAAAAAGCAATAAAAATTAGAAAGCAATAAACCATTTGGAAATCCTGTACCACTTAAAAACACTACATTTATTAAGCAAAAATAAATCACTAACACTTCACTGAAATTCTGAATGTCTGTAACTTAAAGATACTCCTCAACTAGGTAACAAACATCTCTACATGAATTCTATTAATGCTTTATTCCTATCATGATATCAAACACTTTATGACTAAAAATCTGCTTGCCTAAAATGCATTTCTACTAATAAAGTACTAAAAATATAGCAATTTTAACACTAAGCATCATTACAATTTTACTCACACATATAAACACACTTTCTCTCTCCCTCCACATACACACACACACACACACACACACACACATACACAAACACACACACATATGCTGAAATTAAATCTACATTTGCTTTTAATATGACTTTCGTAAAATGTGGGTAGGTGCGTTTGTGTGAGGGTGTGTGTACGTGTTTAATAATAATTCGTGCACAAAAAATGACCATGAAAAAGTGTAACTCTCAAAATCTCATTTCAAAATACACTGAGTGAATAACTGCATTACCTCAGCAATGCAATTATTCGCAGATATATATATATATATATATATATATATATATATATATATATATATATATATAGTGGCAGATATATTTTTTTAGAAATTCTACATATTCGTAATTATTACGTTTTATAACTGGGAAACAACAATAGAGTGAAAAGCAAATACACTGAGGAGTGAAGACATAATAGGCTTACATTCACATAGTCGGTATAAGCAATTTACTGTGAGAAAACCTGCTTACCAAAATAAATACTTAAAAAACAACAACCTTGGAACTAAGCATCATCACAACCAAACTCTCTCTCTCTCTCTCTCTCTATATATATATATATATATATATATATATATGTGTGTGTGTGTGTGTGTGTGTGTGTGTGTGTGTATTTAGTTGAAGGTTATTGATTTTAAGTGATTTGAACTATTATCAATCAATTTTTTTGAATTTTTATTTCGCATTATCTAATTTGTGTTTTTGGGATTTTCTAGTGTCGGGATGCAATATTTTCAATTATAATATATTTTGCATCTTTTTGTAACTGTAAAGTACACTTAATAAGATTCATTTTGAAATATATTTAATGTTTTTACCAAGTTCATAAAAATTGTTGGTAGTTCGATGTTTGTGACATACATTTAAAAACAATCCGGGTGTACAAGGGAGTTCAGTCCCGTCTGTAGAATACAGAAGTACGTCACTTCACATCTTTATTCGGTATTGCATGCTTGAGAAGGCGATTAATGGGCAAACACCCCGAGAAATGACTGGAGCAGTTTATCTCAGACATCACAGGAGAATGTGTTTCGTAAAGGGTTGGAGCACAGTTAGGTTCAAAGAGAGTAACTGGCGAAATATTGATGCGAATAAAACGCTAAATGAGGAATACTCATGTTTCGTGCTATCATTTAATTGAGTTTCAACGTCATTACGCGCATATGCATATTAATTTGGGTGCGCATTTACGTCACATTTGTTATATGATTCACATTATATATTGCGTGTGAGTTTTATTACACGTGTCATTTTCATTAAGGCAATGGATAATTTTTAAATATATGTGGGTGAAATATTTTGTACTGTAAAGTGTGTAATAGAGTATGTGTGTGTTTATGCAGAAATGCTTGTCTGTCTAGGTGTATATTAGACGGTAACAGAAAATATATATCATATACAAATACTCATATACGTAATTAAAAATATTCAAACAAATACAAGATTATCGCAACATCTCGCAAAATTTGAACTCTAAATTTCAAAGGTCTACAGAGAAATGACATCTACAGACTTTTCCTCGCACACATGCACATCTACACGTATATTAACTAACGTTACCGTCCAACATACATACATACGAACATACGTTTCTACATAAACTGTAAACGTTGTTGCTTGTAATATAGTAATATAGATCATTGTGTCATTATTGACAATTTGTAAATTTGTAAGTGCAATTAATATAGTTTTATTTCTATTTCTCTTGCATCGAATGTAACTGCTTTGTGTATCGCAAACAATAGCATGCAGTGCACAAAACATTATTCTAGGCGTATTTATAACACACTAATATAAGCGTATCGCTTACCTTCAGAAAAATAATGGTTATTTGGTCTGCGTCGGAAGTGTTGAAGTAATTAGTTATTTTCTTAGTACTTAAACATGAAACTTCAATAAAACGTAGAATATAAACAATAATAGGATTTTGTGATTACTCGAAATAATAAAGTATGTATTTGAGACAAAAGGTAAATTTTGGTTCAGGTTACACTTGAATTCGTTTGCGGTTACATTTGAATCAAAAAGCAGAGGCCGCTTCTCTTTAAGCTTGGATCAAAAGGTAAGCCTGTTTAGGTTACGCATGAGTTTAGTCATAGTTACACTTGAATAAAAACACAGAAACCAGTCTTCTTTAAGCTTGGGTCAAAGGTAAGCATCAATTCAGGTTAAGCATATTACAATTGACTCTAAAGGGACAGGTTGTTCCAATTAACATTTGGATGAAAATATAAGCGCTGGTCTAGGTGACACATAAGTTGGGTCAATGTTACAATTGAGTCAAAACGTACAGATTGGTCTAATTAACATTTGGATCGAATGTTAAGCGACGTTCCATGTCACACTTGAGTACAGTCAAGGTTACAAATGAAATAAAAGTTACAGCTTGACCAGTTGACGCGTGAATTAATAGGGAGACGCAGGTCCAATTTATATTTGAGTAAAAAGTTAGACGCCGATCATACTTCTTTTTTTCTGTGTGCCGTGTCCCTTTAAAACGTAGGCGATCATGACCTTCCTGATTTCAATATCCCTGGTGGCACTTAGCATGCTTTCTCCTGTTACACTAACCATACCCGACCCTGACATCCACTTCCTCAGGCCCGTCAAGTATGTTACACGCTGCTTTCCCTGTCTCTATTAACCTCTATTTGACCTGTGAGTATCATATGCTCCAATTCCTGCTTCCTCATTATATGTCTCAGGAACTTTTGCTGTCTTTTTCTGATGCTCAGTATTAATTTCCTTTTCGTTCCATTTTTTCCAAAACCTCATCATTGTTTACATGCTCGGTCCATGATATCCGCAGCATTCTTTTGTAGAAGAATATTTCAGTTGCTTCAAGTTCTTCCTTCATTTTTGATGAGATTTTCCAGCATTCACGGCCATATGAAGAACAGACATCACATACCAATCCAGTACTCACTTTGTTTCTAGCGAAGTTTTCTTGTCTCTGAATACCCTACTAAACTCCTGGAATGCATCATTGACCATGGTAATTCGCATTCGGATCTCAGTGTCGCACCTTCCGTCTTCTGTTAGAATGCTTCACAGATATTAAAATTTCTGTATCAGCTTGATTTTATTATCCCCCACCTGCTGTTGATATTTTGGGCTCCTCATTTTGCTGATTCATTCAGTTTCTTGTTTATTTGCAATCCTTTCTTTTCGCCTTTTTCAGTTACTTCTTGTAGTTGTCTATCAGCACTCTAACATCTGCGTATCTTTTATTGATCTGATTCCAGCCTCCGATGACGAATCCTGGCATGACTTCTAGGGCTCCCAGTATAGTCTCGGTGTACAGGTTGAATGGATCCGGTGAAAAGATACATCATTGTCTTACGCCCCTTTCTATCTTTGCATATCTGCTAAATTCGTTTCCAGTCCGTATGCAGGTGGTTTGCTGCGAGTAGAGGTTCTTAATTATTGTAATGTCTTTACCAAATATGTCGAGGTTACTGAGCATTTCTATCAGTACTTTGTGGCGAACTTTATCAAACGCTTTAGCATAATCGATAAAACATAGGTACACGTCCTTCTTCATTTGCATTGCCTTTTCTAGTAGCATTCTAAGCATACATACCGCGTTTCTTGTTCCGGTGTCCGTGTCAAAGATGCACTACACTTGACTCAAGAAGTAGACGTCGAACCAGGTTGCAATCGAATTACAATATCGTACAGTTCTGCAGCTGATACAGTAAAAAATACTAAGTGTCGCCAGCCTGAAAACGAAGACTCACTTTGTTCAGTCAATTAAAAGTGAAACCTCTTTAGTGTTTCTTTTAGAACGGAGAATTGTTTTACATTTTTATCGATATTTAATAACATCTGCAATAAAGTTATGTCAAATTCCTTAAATTAAACTCTTTTCAAGATTAGTTCTATGTCTTTCTTGTGTTAATAATGTTGTTTACATCCTTCTGAAACCGTATTTACGTCTATTGAACAGGTGTAGAGGCTCATCCCTTGTTCCCTTTTTAAGATGTGGTTTTTGGCTTTCTCTTTTCCAATCTTTTCACTTTTCCTTTTTGATCTCTTGTTCCCTGTTTAGGATGTGGTTTCCGGCTTTCTCTTTTCCAATCTTTTCACTTTTCTTTTTTCTTTTTTTTTTTTCTTTTTCAATTGGAGTAGATAGACTGAACTATCCCCCGGTTCACACTCCACCCACGTCTATTTAACAGGTGTAGGGGTTCATCCCTTGTTCCCTGTTTAGGGTGTGGTTTCCGGCTTTCTCTCTTCCAATCTATTCACTCTTACGTAGCCCCCTGCACGCCAGTGGCCTTACCGCCTTGCTTGGGGTGATGTGTTTAACATATATATATATATATATATATATATATATATATATATATATTTCACCTGAAATTAAAGCCAAAATACGATGTTTATAACGGCTCATGATTAGACCTTCATTGTATGTTATATATAAGCACTTTCCAAATGTTCCGCAGGTACGGATTGACTTCTGCAGACCGATAAAATCAAGAAGTCTTTTTGCTGACATGAAAGAGCATGTCCAAATTTAAATAAATATCTCAGAATTTCAAATCTAATCCTAAACATTAAGTGTTATACAATTTACATTGTTTGCACTGATGTCCACATCTTTATTATCATATTCACGACATTTCGGCCTTCTTCAGGTGTTTAGAATTTCAAATTGAACCTTTTTATGTCGATCACTGATATATATTCTTCTCGTTCTAGGTGCCACCCCCAGTTTTAGAAATCTTAGTTATCTCTTTTTACCTCACCTCTGTAAATTATTTGTTAACACCTGCTGTAGCCAGTTATTGAACACACAATCCCTTTTGGTAAAGTTAGTGGAACTAACGCTTTAATCCTCTGTGCCATCTACCCTTCATTGTTATTGTTGATATTTAACCTATGGAGAAATTCTTTCTGGTTCGTGTATAATTTTACCCTTTAAATTCATCTTCTGCATACAGCATCTGTAACCTGATTGTTATCATCGACGTAAAGCTCGATGTATTCCTGGAAAGCAATCACGCGCTGCGTATCCGTTTTGATCCACCAAAAAATGTCCCTAAAATGCAATTACTACCCTGGCTCATCTGAATACGTCCGTAATGTACTGAAATAGAGATTCACTTTTACCTCTAAAAAAGTATCAGTCTATTTGATCTAACACTAATTTACTGAAGTACCAGGCTTGTTACTAGGTTCCGATGATACCTTCTCCTTACTGTTACTATTACCTATACAAACACATTACATTCATATGCTTATACCACATGAGAAGGTTGCAAAATATTCTTAATATTCTTGTAAAAATAATAAAATAATTAAACAATGCATACAAATTCTGATAATTCTGATGAAATATATATATATATATATATATATATATATATATATATAGGAAAGAATATTAATAAAAAGTTTTGAATTTAAAAATGTACTTTTTTTTAACAGTATTTGTTTATTTTTGTTATATTTTATATTTCAGACCGTCCTCGGTCCTTCATCAGAAACAGGTGATTTTTAAATTTGAATTAGAAACGTATTTCACGATAGCGTCCGAATAATAGACTCCAATTTTAGTTCTACATACACACGCAGAAAGAAAGAAAAATACTGGATTTTAAAATTAAATACACACAAGCTAGGGTTAAATAGGGACTTAGGTGTGTTGAATCTTTACAAATATTTCAATAGGTAAAAAAATGTTTTTTTTCAGATATTCCAAGAAATTTTTATCTAAAACAAACAGACTTTCTCTACGGACGTGCCGCATGTTGTGAACAAACACACCACGTGATGTAAACAAAAAAAATATTCGGACGCTATCGTGAAATACGTTTCTAATTCAAATTTAAAAATCACTGGTTTCTGATGAAGGACCGAGGACGGTCTGAAATATAAAATATAACAAAAATAAACAAATACTGTTCAGAAAAAGTACATTTTTAAATTCAAAACTTTTTATTAATATTCTTTCCTATACATATTAAGACAGTATACGTGGATGATCATCACTATATATATATATATATATATATATATATATATATATATATATTCAAAATGAATAAGGACGAAGAAAACTATTACAACGTTCAAAACATTATTTTAAAACAGGGGTCAATATAAAATAGAACAATGTATTTATTATTAATTTCTACTAGACATATATTTATATAAGTGGACATCGAAGTCAACAATAAATGTGATGGTCTGTTCATGCTTAAAGTCAATCAGTCATGCTTGGGTGGTCATGTCTCTAAAAAGACATGATTGACTGTGCAGAGATTATCCCGCAGAAGACTGTCCTTACTTTCTGCGGTAGAATGATTGACAGCTGTTATTTATCCCAGAAATGGAGTTCAGAAACGGATTAATACCTTTCCCTAAGGGTATTTGTGTGTAAGTAAATACATGGAATTCGACTGGAATTCGAACTCGGTTCTCCGATTTTTCGTTCCAAGCCGATGTCTACTGCACCACAACGCACATCCAGATCAAAGCAATCATTAAACCTGGAGATTGCGTTCAAGCATGAAATAGTTTGTCGTCATATTGTGTTGACCTCATTTTCCACTCTTCTATTTACACACGGATTATTGCAGATATTGATCACTTTCGACCATCAATAGAGCATATCTTAAAACTATTTTAATCATATATATTGCTTCGTATTATGCGACTCTTATTCCTTCTTTCTGTTCTTATTTTTAATTGAGATTCGTTTTCAATTTACTCATTGAATCTTTCACTTATTTTTTATTGAGAATCTTATCAACCATGCTTGATTAATCTCCATTGTAAAAGCTTGAAACCTACACGATTATTCCTTATATTTCAATGGACAAATTTTAGCGATAAAATGAAACTTTAAATATTTGGGAAATTTGTCTTTACACTAAATTCTGTTTGATTATAGACGATGTATTAAGATAATATGGCTTCGTATTGATAATTTCTTAAATGTTTTTTAGGGATGAAAGGAATTATTAAATATTTGAGAACTCCTCTTTACACTAAATTCTGTTTAATTATAGACGATATATTCGTGATAATATGGCTTCGTATTGATAATTTGTCAAATGTTTTTGTCCCGAGTCCATTTATGTTAAAGCTACCAACCCACTCTAAGTCCGTCTTTAGGTCCTCTTCACCTCGAGTGAACGTGCGTATAAATATTTCTACGTGTTTTTTTAATTTATTAGTGTCAGTGGGAAACAACATCTGCTTTCGTAGTGTGTCTGTGGCATCTCTTTTCACAAACTGAAAACAACATAGAATTTAAAATAAAAAATATATAAATTTGTATCATTAAAATCCCAAGATTATTGATGACGCTAAATGAATATTAAATCATACTACCATTTCTATTTGTTTCTTTTTTAATCAATCTGTTAAATGTAATCAATATGATCAGCTCACGTACATACATTTTTTGACTGATTTGACAAATTTATGACTGGGCTTATAATCACCTTATGAATAATCAAATTTAGAAGTCTTGATAAACCAACGAAATACTTTCTTTTGTGTAAAATAAACACGTGCAATGAAATAAATCCTACATTTACCTTTGTAATGTATCTCAGAGGACGAAATATGTCGACTAAGAATAGGTTTTCCTCTTGTCATTTTATTAAATTTGTTACTTTACAGATGAACTGAATCTGAAAATAATTTAGAGATACACACACACACACACACACACACACACATATATATATATATATATATATATATATATATATATAGTTGAATTATGATAATGTTTGGCTCTAAGATTGTGTCTTTTTCAGTAGTTTTACTGATAAAATGTATTTTGGCAATCACGGTATTTAATCATAAAGAATTAGGGTCGGGGTGGAGATAGAGCGTTGATAGTTTTAGGGCAAAGGATTACTTAAACTGAGCAAGTTCTTTCTGACTTCGAAGATTAGTGAGGACACTATTATGATGCCCTCACTCATGTGGGGTGGGTTTTTTGCTGTTGAGTTCCGTTTTTTTTCTTATTTATATTTCGTCTCTTTTGTTTCTTATTTTACTTTGGTCTTTAAATCTGATTATTGCTAATTATTCTTTTACGCATAATTTACAGGGTTTTTTTTGGGTTTTTTTTTTTTTGATTTTGCTATTGTGCTGTGGTGGTAATCTTTTTTCTATTTCCCATTTAATTTTGGTAGTAATATAATTTTCTTGTTGTTCCCATATGTATTTTGTTAGCATTGTGTTGTCTTTGCATTTGTAAACACAGGAAATCCTTTCAGGACTATTGAAAAGGAGTAGATGTACATTCATGGCTTTCTGTTCAGGATAAGTTTTACTGGATGCCTTTCTTTCTTTTACCAGCGCAACAAAGATTTAACAGTCTTAAATTTTTGATAATCGAACTAGCCAATATTTTAAACTTTTTATTGTGTTGGTACCGGGTACCGGTTAGCAGTTTAATGGCTGTTGCTTCAGATGCACGTTAGGAGCCCGAATTTGGAAGCAATTTGAGAAGCTATTCTGATAAACAATCGCATAATATTGGGGTATTTGTAGTGCTATGTCGACCATGGGTAGGTATCCTTGCATATATTTCCGGTGGGCAACCCAGAGGTCACACTATAATTTCTTCTCATTCATGTTCTGGCTGGTTTGTATTATCCCTGACGACAGATACTGTGAAATATAGTGGTCTTGTCTCTTTCTACTCAAAAGGTATTGCATGGTAAACACAAAAAATATAAATACGAGTAAACCAGTAAACAATGAATCACCTACCCAACCAACTCGGTCTTTCTTTCCTTAATATTCGTTGTATCCGTTCCAACTTCTGCATCACGGTTTAGAAAGGTTGCCATATATTTTTCCATCTGTGAAACTAACTTAAATTGCTAACTCTGAATCCTTGCTTCCAGGCTCTTTTCCCCTTTGCCGAAAATATTCCAGCATTCACATACATGTCCTTGGTATATACATCTGGGATAATCTTTCAATGACCAGGGAATTCTCCTTAAAGTCCCCTGATTTATCCTTCATTTGTTTCCGTCCTTATAACTAAACTCAGTAAGCGATATTTTTTCTTTATCTCTCCCCTTCTTTGCAAGACTTTAGCATATTAGGCATAATAGCTGACAATATAGAAAAGTTCATTTCTCTCCATCCATCTCCAAATAACTTTCTTTTACTCGCCATGACATGTGTCTGAAACATTGTAAAAGTTACTGATGTTGACGGTATTCAGATATTAACTTTTTCCATTGTGAAGGCCCTTACTCAAATTGTCGGCTTCCCTAGTTGTTTCCATGACTAAATCGAGCAACATGTTTCTTTAATTGTTTTATTTTTAATTCTTCTTCCAGCTATTGGCGAGGTTTTCAATACGTCCATGTTGATAACTTTCACTACATATTCTGTTCCGACTATCTATTAAACATAAACCCTCTATTCATATGATTACTTTCCTTTACCAGCGTGATTTTTTTCGTGACGCCTCTTAAACTGAAATCTTCAACTTACCAGTTGAAAATTGCGCCACTAAGGATTCTTCCTTGGTTAAAGTCGGCATGAACCTTTTCATCAGTTTTCGGAAATACCGCTTGAAACATCAGTACTCTCCAAAGTTTACATCAGCATGCAGGGACATTATAGAACACAGGAACCCCTATTTTCGGCTATACCAGTTTGACAGCTCTTGTCATAACAAGTACCTATTTATAGCTGCTTGTAATAAATCTAAGTTAGACCAGTTTGCAAAGAGAGAGAGAGAGAGAGAGAGAGAGAGAGAGAGTGAGAGAGAGAGAGAGAGAGAGAGGGCGAGGGAAGGGAGACACCACATAGCTTTTAACAATTTTGGCTCACGTGATTACCGGCAGCTATGTAATAGGGTATTAAATAAGTGCAAAGTCTCTATTCCTTCACTTTCCAATTAAGTTGAGGTGTTAAAATCCTCTGCTGATAAAGCTGAATACTTTGCCCGTAAATTCTTCTCAAACTCCACTTTTACCGTATCGTGAGTATCCCTGCCTAACTTCTCACTTACAACTGAGTCTCTGTTGAATGATATGAATATAACCCTTTCCATGATTTCTGCTATCATCTTTAACCTAAATGCCTATAAATTATGTAGACCAACTGGATCCCTGTAATATTCATTAAGAAGTGCGCTCCTGAATTGGCTCGTGTTCTTTCTAAATTGTATAATGTCTTGCTACCACTTGTTTTCCTGGAAGTGATCATCTGTTGTTACAGTTTTTAAGAACGCTGATGATCCTTCCGACGTTTGCAGCTATCGGTCTATTAAATTTAAACAACGCCGAAAGACCGTAATGAATGTTAATTCGGTTCATCGTCTCTCATCAAATAGCCTTTTACCACAAAAGAAATACGGCTTTTTTCTCCAGATCAATTCATGATGTAATGGCGATAATTGCAGATAGAGTATGTTATGCTCTAGATAAAAAACGTTGATGCCCGGGCTGTAGCATTGTATATCTCGAAACCCTTTCAAAATGTCTGCATAAGTAGAAAATTAGTCTCCGGACATATTTTCTGCTGATATAATATTTTGATTCAATCGTGAAATGAAAGTTATCCTGAACGGTTACTCATCTAGGTCCCTACGAGCTAACACGAGTGCCGCCTAGAGCTGCATCCATAGTCGTACGCTCTTTTTAATTCTCATTAACGACCTTCCTGATGACATGAAATCTCAACATGGCATCTACGCTGCAGACACAACCATTTACTCCTGTTCCAATAATAAGTTTGATCAGGCTGACAAATTCAACACGAGCTCAAGACCATCCTTAACTGGAGTAAAACCGATCATGTCATTTTAATGACTTAAAATCTAACCTCCTTCTGTTAATCATCGGTAGGACCCTTATCTATCTTCCATAAACGATCGAACCTCTAGGAAAGTAAGTCGTTTAGCCTTCTCGGGATAACTTTCTTAGCTGATATGAAGTGGGAAGTTTATGTTGAAAACATTTCTAGATCAACTGATAAGAAAGTGTGATCACTGTGTCGGGCGAGACAATTTTCCTCTCCAGAATTTATTTTACATATATATGTCTACCATTCGTTCTTGCTTAGAATATTTCTGTCACATATGATTAGGGTTCCTCTGCTGTTTAATTTGAGCTCCATGGTAAGATTAAAAGAATGATCCGAAATATTATTGGTCCTAACCAGGCGACTCGTCTTTAATGACTTACCCTCAGCCTTTTTTATAAAACCTTTCATGGCAATTTTTAGTTGATATTTTTTTTGCACTGGTACCTAGACTTTATAAATTAGAGTGTAATGTTAGACTGGCGTCAAAATCTCATCAATTTATAGTTGAGGTTGATAGATGTAGCCGTAATTTCTATGGCAACAGTTTCACTTTTCGCTATTTTCACTTGTGGAATCACCTTCCATCTTCATATAATTCCAGCCAAATTTAATCCAATGTTAATCGATATGTACTGTCCACTTGGCCCATAGCAGCAATACCTCCACGAAGCACTTGATGTAAGATTCTGTATTGTATTTGAGGCCCTGTAGGAAGATGAATGGAGACGTAACGGCGCCATAACTAATTATCCCTCTAAACACCTTCGTAATTACCATTAGACACGTTCAGCTCTTTCTTAATCATCTGCACTGTTTTCAGATTAACACCAAAATACTCTGAAATATTCGTATTGGGGCTTCAGGCGCGAATTCCAAACAGTACATCATACTGTTTCCAAATTGAATCACGTCATGGTGGTCCTATTTTCACAGATGCTGCCCGACTGTCCCTATTATATTGCGGCGTCGAAAAATAAAACCAAAGCACTCGCGTGAAAGTAAAAATATAAAATGGCGACAATTTACCTATTAGACACTGTATATATTACACAATAAATAGCGGTTGACTTTTTTAGAAGTTTTTGTATGTGCCAATTAAGCTCCTTCATGTCTATTGTTGTTCAATCATTCGTCCCTGAAAAAATTATTTGGCGTGAAAAAAGAATTCAACTCTCCACACGATGCTTTCTTGTACGAAAATTGAAGAACAAAACAACAATTGTTTGAAGAAAAAAATATAAATGTCACCTGAAATCTGGTGATCTATTCCTTTTTGAAGACACGACAATTCAAGTCCGAAGGAAATGCTTCAAAATGGAAATCGTGACGAGACTCCTCTTCTAATTAAAAGCACTTTGTTCTGGTTGAAATTCTACGTGATTTTTTCAGTTTTTTTTTTAGATACATGAACAGAGAAATAGGCAGGTAATTTTCTATTTTGTGAATTTTTCAGACAACACACTTCCTGTCAACAAACATCAATATTACTGAAGCAATAAAAAATACATTTAAGTCATATCATCTTCATCTTTCATAAGTACCGCGCTTTCTTAGCACTATTCATCAAGCTATCAAACAGTACCAGTATTATAAAATAGAACTGGAATCTTATTTTCATTGTTCTGTCTGTTGTCCTAATATTTATTGTCATATTCACGACGTTTCGGCCGTTTTATGCTCCAAACTTTGTCAGATGACAGGAACATTGAACCAAAACCTTTATTTCGATCACTTAAGTTCCTGGAGATATAAGAAGATCTGATGCTACGGCTATATCACGTGAAATTACACTTTTCCGACCAATCACCGAATTTAAGTACATAGACAGTTGACCGTCCAGGATGTGCGCGTAGTTGTAACAGATAGTGGCTTGTAATAAGAAATAGTCCCTGCGTCTCTCCTGGCAAAAGAAAACAGCATGCTTTAGACCAACTCAGCCACGGAGAAAACTGTCAATCAAGCAAATTTAAATAGAACGTATAAAAGCTAAATCTTTTTCAGACATTTGAAACATTCGTATCTGCTCAGTTCTGCATCCTAATGTAAACAAAGCAATTTGTAAAGAAGTGATGGATTTTTTTATTAATTAAACCCTGCTTAGAAGGGCATATGTTTTTAAAATAACGTTTCTAGAATATTTAACCCAGTAGACAAAAATTGATAAAATATGCGTTTTAAAAAGAACGGACCGTGTGCTCAAATGTAATATAAAATAAAACAATTTTATATATATATATATATATATATATATATATATATATATATATATATATATATATATACATCTTGGATTAATATTTGTGAGAAGTTTTGTTAGGGAAATATCTGCCTTTAAACAGGATTCGAACATGGGGAAAGCCATCAATTTATCTGATATGTTTATGAACGCTTGACTACGACAAACTTTGTGATCGTCTTTCTCTCACAAAAAACCTTCTTCATTTTTTTAGTTATTAAGATCAAAGGAAATTTATGGTAGATGGCACTGTGTTAACATTATGATTAAGTACATTTGTAGCTGAGGATGTGCGTTGTGGTCCAGTGGATATCGGCTCGGAACGAGAAATCAGGGAGCCGAGTTTGAATTCCAGTTGAATTCATTGCATTCACTTACGCGCAAATATCCTTGGGAAAGATATTAATCCGTCTCTTCCTTCCAGTTATGGGTTAAATAACAGGACAGATTGGGTTCTATAGCCTTGGTCGGCAACCAGTCTACCGCAGAAAGCAATGGCAACCTACTGCGGGATAATCTTCTGCCCAGTCAGTCATGTCTCTTTCGAGACATGATCACCAAAGCGTGTTTTACGTATGGCACTTAACTGACTGACATTTGTGGCTAGACTGTAAATGACACGATATTCATATCAAGAGAAAGCAGATATTGTTTTTACATACGGCTGAGTATGTAAGGCTGCACGGATGTATAAGATGACTTTGCCGATGTTTATCGTCGCATTGCTGACACAAGATGGATCGAGAATATCTGAAATTCACTCGTACTCTTGACCACGAAGAACACATTCTACAGGTGGTCGGGGATGAACAAGGTAACATCACACATCGTTCAGTGACCCTAGCATGTCGTATATCTCATAGTTCTTAATGGAGTGTACTTCAAGTGCAGCTCCTAGTATCCGTATCATTTTCAAAGTGTGCATGGTCTTTCACCATCTTAACACATATCGCGAGAGAAATCTTGCTGATGCTTTATTTTACAAATTTCAATTTTGTTTATTGATGAAACAGCATTTGGAAGTAGATAGAATAACAAATTATAACATCTAACATTTACGATTAATATGTAGGCTGGAATCGTAGGTAGCTGTCTGTAGGTCGCTATCTTCTCCCAGCACGACTTACATGAATTTTATTCCGAGCAAACTTCTAGCTGTTGGAAGATATACCACTGCTAATAAAAAGACGCATGATCCGAATGACATCTTTTAATGACATTTACCACAAAAGATGTATAGGTATGAGAAAACCAGTTGTATGGCCTGTACGCTCTCCCGACATCAATCTGTTAAAATTTTTATGGGACCATCTAAAAATTTTGGTTTATTCCGCTGACTTTAATAATGCAGATACGTTTCGTTAACCGATCATACTGGCAAGCAAAACCATTCAACACCTTCTTGGAGTATTTGAAGAAGTCAATGATATGACGGGTACATGTTTGTGTAAAAGAAAATGGATGATATTTTGAACATTTGTTATGAGTTGCTGCGTTGAAGTACAACAGTGGCCATTTGAACATATGTTTACCTTGTTTTGTTGTTAAGAAGACACTCGGAGATCTTGTAAAATTATTTTTGGATTGTATCTTAGATTGTACATTTAGTAGCATCTACCGTAAATTTGAAACTACCTGCAGAGTTTGTAAAAGCATTTTTGATACTATATATGAGGATATTTCAGGATTCTCAAAGTTTCTTCTATGTATATTTCTTCTTTAGGTAAGTATTTTGTGTTGCAGATTCTTAGTACTCTTAAAGTCCTATAATTGATCCAGATTATATTCTGTTACAATAGTTGGAATAAAAACTGATAACATCATTCTTTTCATAGATTTTCTATAAACCTCCAACTAAAGGTTAATTATTAGTTCCATCTATCATGCTATCTAAACAGAATAAATTGTTGTCAAAAGAAGATTTAAAGTTAAAATATATTGTGGGTTCGATGTTATTTAGTTTGATGACAGAATTGAATAAATGTTTGTTCTATGGATGCATTAATAGAAAATAATGTATATGTCTAAAATACAAAGAATCTTGTAGTAAAATGATTTTGAAAACACCACTTTATAGAAACTCTAACAAAAGACAAGTTAGAACGCCACTAAGATATAGTTAAGCTTCTCAGCTCTCACGACCTACTTTCGAACAAACATTATAGCTACCGTTTTGCCAGGTCTACTGCTGATGTGCTAACGGCCAAATATGAGTTTGTATAGCAGGGTAATTTGTATAATGGCGAAATTTGTGCTGTTGCTTTAGATATGTTAAAAGTGTTAGACAGGGTTTGGCATGCTGGCCTTCTGTGCAAACTCTAGAAGTACGCTATTTATGGACGATAATCTCATCTAATCTAATCGTTTCTATTGAATCATGAAATGAAATTCGTTTTGAACGTAAATGATTAAAAATAACTCACCAGTAAACCAAATGTTTGTCTCTGAAATTACTATCATGGATTAGTGAGTAAATGAAATATTTGCAGGATCTTATATGACGGAAGGTGTCATTCTATTTTATTTTTTTATTAAATGTGTCTTTAATATATTTAGGCATTTTTACAGGGATATTTATATATAAAAAGGTTATATATAAACTAGTGATATATTTATTTTCATCGGTATACACTCCTGATCAAAAATATAAGACCACTTAAAAATCTTTAAAATAATTTTTTTTACACATAGATTTTAAACTCAAAGGTTATGGAAACAAAAAGCTACATTCCAAACATTATATTGAGGAATTTACATTTTTATAAAATGAGGCGATTTACGCATGATCAATATAATAAGACCAGGGGTATAAATTGTTAGATCTATGGTAATTCCAATGTTTTTAGTTCAGTTACAGATTAGCAATCAGTGCGTAAAGGTGTTACCATGCCTAAAGCAAGCAAACTTACCAAAATTGAGCGTTCTCGAATTCTAGAATTCCATAAGCAAGATTTGTCACAGCGGGCGATCGCAGCTAAGGTAAATCGTAGTAAAACTGTGATTTGCAACTTTCTAAAGAACAGTGAGAATTATGGAAAAGCAAAATCATCTGGTAGGCCCCAAAAGATTTCTCCTGCATTGAGTAAGAGAATAAGACGGGTTGTTATGAAAGAGGCAGGACTGTCTTCAAGTCAAATTAAGGCAGTCACAGATGCTGATTGCAGTCTCGTAACCATCAGACGACACTTACGACAAAAAGGCATGGTAAATAAAAAGCGCAAACAAATTCCTCGGCTGCTTCCACGTCACAAGATGGACCGCTTAAAGTATGGTTGTGAATACGAAACATGGGACGTTGAGAAGTGGAAAGAAAAGTCCTGTTTTCTGATAAGAAAAAATTCAATCTAGATGGTCCTGGTGGCTTCCAACGATATTGGCATAACAAAAACATGCCTCCTGAAATTTTCTCCACACGTCATAGTGGTGGAGGGTCCTTACTGGTATGGGGTGCCTTTTCTTACAGAGAGACAATGGAGCTCCAGGTGGTGCAGGGTCGTCAAACAGTGGCTGGTTATGTTAGCATGCTACAAAAATCATCATCGACGATGGCGGACCATCATTTGTGTGTGGATGGATGGTTATTCCAACATAATAATGCTGCAATCCATGCTGCAAGACGGACCTTGACCTTTCTACAAGAAAATGGGGTCTATCTCTTGGGACATCCTGCATGCTCACCAGACTTGAACCCAATTGAAAATGTTTGAGGATGGATGACAAGAGATGTTTATCGAAATGGCAAACAATATTCAACAAAAAATGAACTTCGTGAAGCCATCTTCAGAAGCTGGAGCAACATCCCCCGCACCTTAATGGAAACGCTTATTTCTAGCATGCCCGACAGAATTCTTGAAGTCATCAAAAGCAGTCGAGGTAGAACTCATGATTAAATTTGGTTGTTGAATGTTTTCATACACTTTTCATACACTTTTTGTACAATTTCGTAGAATGTTTGTCTCTGGTCTTATAATATTGATCATGTGTAAATCGCCTCATTTTATAAAAATGTAAATTTCTAAATAAAATGTTTGGAATAAAGCTTTTTGCTTCCATAACCTTTTAGATTGTAATATTGGTAACCTTAAGTAGGAGGAGTTTAAAATCTATCCGTAAAAAAATATTTATTTCTAAATATTTGTAAGTGGTCTTAAAATTTTGATCAGGAGTGTATTTGTACTTACTTTAAACGATTACCAGTTCCGAGGATTAAATCCTATCAAGAGTGAGTTTCTTTGAGTAACCCGGTAATCTTATGTAGGGCGCTCACTATCTATCAGAGCAAAAACTTGAGACGCATTCATGCTTTCAGCTTATATATCGATTTTTTCATTCGTAATATTGCATAAAATATTTCTTGGTTACGAAACATGTCTCTACATATCATCTGTTTTGACATATTTTACAAATCACATTTTCTTAATTCGATTAAAAATGTTTATATTTTTGTCTTTCTTTTAACGTGTATCACTCATTTTTTTTCATTTTTTCTATTTTTTCTTTTGCTTATTATCATTTTGATAATATGAACAATTACCCACCTCCTCTTTCACATATTTTCTTTTACTTAGCTCCCTTGATTTTCTATTGATATCCTCCCTTGACTGCTACTTTTCTTCTGTGTAAAGGGGAAACACCTTGTTTGTTCATTAAAATCTTCGTAATGTCCCACATTTTATGTATCATCATTTTGACACCTCTATAATTGATATCCCTACAACATGCTCGAATTCAATTTCCTTTCAATATCAGCACTTCATTTTCTAATAACGTAACTAGAAACATATTTTTCATCTTTTAAGTTTTTTTCATTTTATTTACAATAATGTATTAATCTCCTCTATGTCAGAATTTATTGTGCAAAGCAGTTACAATAAATTTCTATTTAATTTACCAATGTTGGTAAAGTTTTAATTCCATATTGTGGGGATCACCCCTTTTTGCGCATAAGAATGGACTCCGCTGATGTGTAGATATAATTCTGCCTATATAGAGTACGGCAGGGGTTGAGTGGTTGTCAGAGAGTTAGTAAACTCATTTTCGGCTTTGTGCCACAATTCATGAATTTATCATGAAGAAATAGTGAGTTAGTAAGACTCATTACCCGGGCATACTTTTTTACTACAAGACTGTATATTTTGTTTCTACTAATAGTATTTCTAGTATTCCTGAATTGACTAACCAATGTTTCAGTTTGTATACTTTTGTTCAATATAACTTACATTTTCTATCTCCATCCATGCTTATGTTACTTATTATTTTGTGTGGTTTCTCAACACAAATCTACAACACATGTAAAAAAAAACAATAATTCTTTATCATTGGGGTATATTGTGTTGCTATATTTCTATATTTCTATGTATGAGCAAGTGGTTAGAACATTCATTTTCTGAATATGAAGCCCCGGTTTAAATCTCAGCATGACCGATTTGTCAGGAAGTTGACTTCTTGATGCTATCGGTCTGGAGGGGTCAAGCCTTAGAAAAGTGCCTGAAAACCAAACCGCAGGCTGATCCAAGTATTGTGAGTTAAATGTTCTCACCTAGAACACAACATTCGACGGGTCCTTTGGTTGTGACCGAGGATTTGGGTGTTCTGGCCTTATTAAGAATGTTGTCACTCTAGATTACGTGCTCTTAGCCAGAAACTATATATAAAGTTTGCTCAGCATACATGCATGCGGGCTCTGTGTTTGTTGAACACCTGAGCACGCGTCTGCAATGGTGATTAACTAGCCACCTATATCAATTGTGAATAGATATTTACTAAAGTCTTTGATAAGGCTCCTGCTTCACTCGACTGATTGTTTCGTCCATTCATATGCACAAAAGTTCCAAATCCTTCAGATTCAGTTACCTCTGTTTATGAATATCAATTTTCAGTTTATGTTGCATATGTACGAAAAGAACTGAGAATGCCATGCCATTACATCAATCTTATGCTTCTTAAAATTAAAGTTTCCGAACGGCATCTTTTTGGGAGATGAATCACTTCACAAATCTAAACTTGAGAGCAAAAGGTCAATTTTTTTTTCAAGAGAATGGACTGATATTTCAGTGAATTCATTTTTCTTTCAGTCCTGCTGAGTTTCCCGCTTCTTACAGCATGCTAAATCAATCCCATAAAATGATATTTTTTCTGCCATATAGCACAGACTGGATAACATTTCTTTATAAAAGTCATTATTTTTATTGTTCAAATTTAACGTTGTTGAAATTAAATTTTCGATTTCTGTTCTTGTAATCATTCATCTGATGCAAAAGCCTTTTTTTAGTAAATAATAAACAAACTATTTGAAGTGCTCCCACAGAAATGACGTTTTTCATGCAACATATTTAGAGCTTCCTTGTCGGTTCAATGAGCGATTTTTTTTTAGACATATACATATATTCAGGCGTATTACATATATCTACATGGCATGCAGAGTGTAAAAAGAACGAAAAGACAGGATTTTACAATATAGAGATTCTTCTTCACATCTGGAAAAGTCATTTTTAGGATACCAGATTCAAACGGGAAGACAGTCCAAGCCTTGTTTGTTGAGCATGCTCTAAAAAACAGCCTCTCCGATTGGTTCAATAAACTGAGTTAATATATCCACCACATTGCAAAATAAACATCGAAATGTTGATTGCTGCTTGTGATTCCGTTACTTCCCGATATCGGTAATACATGGATCTTAACGGAACATAAATTTGAAAATATGGAATGACGAAATTTAAATTAAATATAGTTAATTTTAGTCACTTGAATGTTAGTATACATGTTTTGAGACACCCTGTATATAAACATTAGGTGGCTACAAAAATAATGGCCACTCGAAATGTTGTATTTTGAAAAGCCATTTTAACATAATATTCATGTTATTTTGGTATACATAATAATTAATGTTTGCTGTTTAACAAGTTTTATTTTTATTTTTGTTTTAGCGCCGAAGTCGTTAATTATGAACATAACAAAACATTATCTATTTTTTATTTTTCTTGGATGAGTTAAAAATTGGGCACAGTGTCTCCCAAACCAGTATAAAAAGAGCCTGAAGAGATGGGTCTACAAGTGATCAGCCAGTACGAACATGATTCCAGAAATTCCTTACTGGTGATGAGAGCGTTAAAGACGAAGAAAGTAGAGGCCAGTCATGCAGTCTTGACAACGAACAATTGCTGGCAGCTGTTGAGCCAAACCCACGTCAAAGTGTCAGAGAAATTACTCAGACGCTTGGTGTCAGCACTGCAACAGTCTCTCGCCATTTGCAGACTATTGGCAAAGTAAAAAACTCGATAAATGGCTTCTCATGATCTCAATGAAAAATGAGACCTGCATTGATGAATAGACGTGGTCCAACTCGGCCCCACGATAATATGCGGATACATGTTGTAAAAATGACGTTGCAAAACATCAGAAATTTGGGATACGAGAGTTTACCGCATCCCCCATAACTTCCTAATATTTCACCCACTGATTATCATTTTTTAAACACTGAAGCACATTTTTAAACAGTAAAATTTTTAGATTTAAACCAGGAATAGAATCAGCTTTCAAAGATTTCTTTGAATTACAGCCAATAACTTTTTATCAACGAGGAATAAATAACCCCGTCGATCAATGGCAGAGGTACATAGATGCTCAAGGCTCGTATTCTAATGTCAACATTTCTACGATTAATTTATCAAGAATAAAATCATGTTTCTCAAACCAGACATTATTTTTGTAACAACTTAATACATATTATCGGTCAAATATTTGGGGGAATCTACTAGATTTAAAAACTAGCATGTTTTACTTCGGGCTAATTTACTACGAAGAAGCTTGGTTTTCGAAACTATTTAACCAATTAGAGCACGGTGACTAATATTTTAGAGAGCGGATTAAATAAATTTAAAATAGGCCAGCACAACGTTTACCATTAATAATAAACCTAAGATTAGGGAAAATAATTCAATTCTCCGACAGGCAATATGGATTCCGATTTGACAGGTCCACAGCCGACCTGCTAACTACTGTAACGGAGTACATGCTACAGGCCCTTGATGAGTCTGACGAGGCTCGCGCGGTTGCTCTGGATATCTCCAAGGCTTTCGACAGGGTTTGGCACCCTGACCTCCTATGCAAACTACGCGGTTATGGTATTACCGGTCGCCTGCTTGACCTAATCCAATCTTTCTTAAATAACCGCAAAATGAAGGTCGTTCTGAATGGGCGTGCCTCTTCGTCCTACAGCACGAATGCTGGTGTCCCACAAGGCTCTATCCTGGGCCCAACGCTCTTCCTTATTTTCATCAACGACCTCCCAGATGAGATCAGGTCCCAAGTAGGCATCTACGCAGATGACACTACAATATACTCCCGCTCCAGTAAGAAACCTGTCGTGGCGGACAGACATAATCTCGCTGCTGACCTTGAGCGGGATCTACACTCTGTGGTGAACTGGGGCAAGAAGTGGCTTGTCAACTTCAATTCCTCGAAGACCAAGCTGTTGTCTGTCAACCATTACAGGCAACCTCTTCTGCCTCCCATAAGCATGGACCAGATGATTCTCCCGGAGAGTAATACACTACGCCTCCTCGGACTTACCCTGTCCTCAGACCTCAAATGGAAGCACTATATTGAATCCATAGCAAAATCTACTGCTAAGAAGATTGGGTCACTATGTCGATCCAGGATGTTTTTTCCACCTGAATCCATCCTGCATATATACAAGTCAACCATCCGTCCGTGCATGGAGTACTGCTGCCATTTATGGTCAGGTGCCCCTGCCGTTCTCCTCAGTGTTCTTGACAAGCTCCAAAGGAGAGTCTGTAATGTGATAGGTTCTGATCTGGCGACTCGTCTGCAGCCACTTTCCCATCGTCGAAATGTGGCCTCCCTCTGTCTCTTCTATAAATACTTTCATGGCTTCTGCTCGGATGAGCTTAAGTCACTGATGCCTCCTCAACAGGTGTTTACCCGTTCAACCAGACTGGCAACTGGGTCCCACCCATTCACAGTCAGGTTAGCCAAACGCAGACGACAATTCTACTCCAGCAGCTTCCTCTCTCGCACTTCCTGCCTGTGGAACTCACTCCCGTATTCTTGCTTTCCTGACGGCTACGACCTCCAGAAATTTAAAAGCAAAGTTAATACACACCTACTAACCACTGGCCTCTAGCTCTCTCCCCTCCCCTGTATAACCTTCCCTTTCTCTCCGCCCATGTACCTGTCATTGCACCTGCTTTCTCAGTTTTCTATTGTTCCTTTCTAACTAGCTTGTACTCCTCACTCTTTTCTAATTAATCTTTCTACATTTATGTAACCCCCTGCACATCAGTGGCGTTTCTGCCTTGCTCGGGGTGAAATGATTAAAAAAAAAAAAAAATGTTAACGAAATTTCATTCAATAATGAATTAATTTCGTTATTATTTATTGTTAATAATAATAATAATAATAATAATAATAATAATAATAATAATAACAACAAAGGATTGGATGTTACAATTAGTAAGGCAACATGAAGAAAGAAAGAAAAAATATTCAATGATAAAAGAAGGCAGTAAATTCAAACAAGATTTACAGTTAGTAGATTCTGTAGAAAAGCAAAACAGTAGCCAAGAACCAACTATTGCGGCAAAAAATATGAAAATGAAAGCCAAAGATAAAGCTCTTGAAAAGATGAAACAGCGCTGGCAAGACAAACCTCTGCATGGCCAATATCCAGTACGTGCCAATAAATCCAATGTTGATAAAGTTAATACTCATCGATGGTTACGTGCATCTGGATTAAAGTCTGAAAATGAAGGATTTATACTTGCAGCACAAGACCAAAGTCTTTTCACGAGAAACTTTCAGGCAAATATTATGCATAATAATATGGATCCAAAATGCAGGTTTTGTGATAAACACCAAGAAACAATAGACCACCTAATCTCAGGCTGTTCTGTGCTTGCCCCAAACGAATATAAAAATCGCCACGATAGAGTTGGGCAATATTTACATTGGGCAATGTGCAAACATTATGGAAAAGCTGTAAACAAACACTGGTATGAACATCATCCAGCACCGGTTACAGAAATAGAAGATGTAACCATTCTATGGGAGTACACCATCTACACAGACAGAGAAATTGAAGCAAACAGGTCAGACATTATTGTTAAAAACCAGAAGGAGAAAACTTGTCTATTAATTGATATGGCTTGTCCAGCGGATTGTAACATAGCAATCAAGGAATTTGAAAAACTGTCAAAGTATAAAGACCTGGAAATTGAAATAGAAAAATGTGGAAATTGAAAACAAGAGTTGTGCCAGTGATAGTAGGTGCACTTGGAATGATAAAAAATGGAACAAAACAACACATTGAAAGAATCCCTGGAAACCCCAGCTTAAGAGATATACAAAAAATTGTCTTATTAAGTACAGCCCACACACTAAGGAAAACTTTATCTATGTAATGCTGGAGATGATAGGGAAGATAGAAAAACATGAAATAAAGCCATAACAACAAGCCACTACCTGCCTTAGGTCTCCCCGCAGACTTGGTTGGTAGTGAGACCAAAGCAGAAATCGAAATATGATGAAAAATGACATAATAATAATAATAATAAATATCTAATAACGCACCTTAGAAAGAAAAAGACCCACGTACCTGTACTGAGCTAGTAAATTAGTTTTTAGAAATAATTAGACACATTTACATACACACACTTACATATATATATATATATATATATATATGGGTGTGTGTGTGTGTGTGTGTGTATAAATTACATCCACAGAGTCAATATATTTAAGATTTAAAATTATTTTTTAAACAAAATAATTCTTGAAGCTATTGATTTAGATTTAATTACAATTTAATATATTTAATTTTAATATTTCAAATAAGGAAAATACCAAAACTAATTTAAATTAAATAGGAGGAGGCATTTTTTTAAATCGGTTAACATCACTTATTTTAGCGCCATTTTTAGCTTTCTGTCAACATCTCCTAATTAAAACTATTCCAAAAATAAAGAATACATTTCTAAAATGCTATTTGAGGGATATTAGCTGAGTCAAAGTTTAATTAATCTGATTTGAAACAGATATTACTTACTTTTAAGTTAAAATATTGTAGAAATGCATTTTTTACAAGGAGGTAGGTTTTTATTTAAGGTGTAGTATGATGGACAGCTTCCCTTAAGGCCAGAGTTTTATCTAATATTATTGTACGGGTCATATCTACAAAAATTACTTGAGAAATATAACATGGGCGCCCCTTTTATATAATTTTAACTCACTTGCTAACTTAAAAATTAGGAATATATTCTCTGTAATTATATTTCTAATTGAATTTTACGTACGTTGGCATTAAGTTTCTGTAGTTATCTTTCTTCTTTTTAATAATGTTGTGTATGGACCCACGTATTTACAAAAAATTACACGTTTATAAACATTAAAAAATAAAAGTATTCAAAAATGCTGTGTTGTTGCTGTTTTGTACTTAAATATTAAAATTTATGATTTTTTACTTCATAACTTTATCACCTGACCAGTATAAATCGATATAGAAATTTTAAAAGAATTAAAAATCCTTCTAATTAATATTTTTGAAAGATGAAAGCTATACTTTTGCAAATATATTATTCATTGATTTTTTAAGACAACAGTGGCCGTAATAAATCTCATTTATAAAAGCATTTAAAAGCATTTATAATTAAATAATTAGTTTTATTGCATTTTTTTACAATTCATAGCCTGCCCAAGGTTTACACTTTTTTACATTTTCTTTTTCTTTTCTTTTTCTTGTAAAGGCATTAAAAATAAATCCCGACTCGCTGTAATAGTGTTTCATATTCCCTAGTCAGTCTCGAATAACTTAATTAAATGTTGTGACCCAATCAATTAACATTATATTCTTTAACATTTTACTAGTATGAACCTAAATACATACATGCATAAACATTCATGTACACTTTCAAAACAACGTAGAAAGACTTCGAAAAATCAAGAAAATAAAAAATATTTTAGAATATTCAAAATTAAAACAAAACATAACATTCAAAAGGGGCATGTTCCTATAAAGAAGGATGATCGAAAGTAAAAAATTCTGGAAAGTATTGGGATAAACGCTGCAGAGATGAGATTAAAAATGAGATACTGTCAGTTATATGAAATTATTTTTGTAGTTAAACTGAAAAAGAAGCCTTTCAACATATCTATTATAATCGTGTATGCATGAACAACGCAATATACGAAAAAAGACATCGAATTTTTTCTTCCATGTCACATAATGCGAATGATCAGTGTAATTCAATGATTTCGATGATGATTTAAATTCTCGAAAAATTTCTGCGTATCTACACTTATTTATAAATGGAACTTTGTGTGTGTGTCTGTGTGTGTGTGTATCTGTTACCTATAGACTCTGAAACGACTGAACCGATTTTCTTGAAAATTTACACAGTTGTACTATAAGCGTCTGCGAGTGTTCTTAACTAGGTTTTGTGTTGAGGTACCCCCAATAAGTATCGAAAATCGATAATCGAATAAATCGGGTTATAGAAGAAGTGGTCCGATTTTAATCAAATTTGATACACTCATAGACAAAGACATAAGAAACGATATTCAGAAGTCTTAAGGTTGCAGTTCTTACAATAGTGCAGAAGATCGATAATATATATATATATATATATATATATATATATATATATATAAGGCAAGATGTTTGTGTGTCTGTTTATCTGTCTGTATGCCCTTTATACAAATCCACAATTTTTATCCGATTCTCACCAACCTTCCTAGAAGTATTCTTTAGGCTGAGTCTGAGCTCCAGGACCATGGATTAGTTTTAAAGCTTTCATTACACCCGAGCAACGCCGGGCTATACTGCTAGTAACTAATATAAAGATAAAGCCATACAAAATTTAATTTGTCGAAATTCATCAAATTAAGTAAGTAGAGTAAAAAAGATATAAAAACGTTTTAACTACGAATTTCTAAAAAAAGAAACATTTTTGAAATAATTTGATTTGCCTGTGAATAAATCTTGAAAGTTAGGAGATTTTAGCGCCTTTCTTTATTAAAAATAGACGGTAAAATCTCCCACCACTGTTGCAAGAAAAACAAAATTTTTAACCAAAATTTCCAACATTTTCAAACACATCAAAAATATGATTTAATAATCAAAAGCCTTTGTTCTTGCTTTTTAATAATAACAATGATTTTGTCTACAATAATTTCGTTTGATTATTTTGATGTATTTTTTCAACAAGACATTTTTAGAGAATCTGCTAAACTTCCTATATACATATATATATATATATTAGTTAGACTAGCAGTGTAGCCCGGCGTGGCTCGGGTGTAATGAAAGCTTTAAAACTAATCCATGGTCCTGGAGCTCACACTCTTTGGACGTTGGCACAAAAGGCTAAAAAGCAATTGGTGTTTCATGTTAAAACGAAACCGTAGACTGAAAGAAAAATGAATGGATGTAAGTCAAATTTTGATTTCCTGGTATCGATATCAAATTTTCTGCACTATTGTAAGAACTGCACCCTTGAAACTTCTGAATATCGTTTCTTATGTCTTTGTCTATGAGTGTATCAAATTTGATTAAAATCGGACCACTTCTTCTATAACCCGATTTTTTCGATTATCGATTTTCGATATTTATCGGGGGTACCTCGACACAAAACCTAGCTAAGAACTCTCGTAGACGCTTATAGTACAACTGTGTAAATTTTCAAGAAAATCGGTTCAGCCATTTCGGAGTCTATAGGTAACGGATACACACACACACACACACACAGACAAAGTTCTATTTATAAATAAGTTTAGATATGTCTAGTAATTTGCCTAAAAACAGCGTAGTAGAAAGAAAAAAGTCCCCAAACTTGATAAAAACGAATATTTTCTGACGAAGTTTTTATATTCTTATTAACAGGAAAGATCAAAGTATTTTAAATTACTTTTTCTTAATCCTTTCTAACACGTCTGAAATTTTGGTAAAAATCTTGTTTTGATTTTCGTCAGCAGGTTATCAAGTCGTTACCAGAGTTTACAATGGATAATGTAATATTCCGTAACTGTTTTATCTATCGAAAAAAACATTAGATTGCAAATCCCTGCAAAGATCCAGTTTTAAATTATTTATTAAATCTTTATTCTCAGAAAATCACCACCTAATTCTGAAACTGTGAAATATCAAAAATTAAATTTTGTAGCATTATTATTATTAGTTAAAAGTAGGGCTTATTAGGGAATGTAAGTCATCTACTTTTTTTAACAGTTGGCCTTTTCTCAGAACATCTGTTCGAAACGGGAAAATTAAAATACAATAAAACTATGACATTTTTCAATTAGAACAAAACTTAATTGCTTCTATATATATAAATATACACATATATTAAGAACATTATAGACTGAAGAAATATTTTTATGATTAATGAAATTTTTAAATAATTGTTTTAATTTTCTTTAAATATAATAATTTTAAAAATTTTAAAAATTCTACAAACCCTTGTGGCGGTTAGGTTATTAAGTTATTATGTGAAACTATATTTACTAATCGAAACTTGAAAAGATTAATACCCCCAATCTAGTTATTTTTGTAATTATGGTTTTGTGCTTTTGGACCTTTTTATAGTATCGTATTTTTGTTGTGCATTAAAGGTTTATGTGTTTCACAGTTTCATCTCTTTCCAGAAAAAATTGAGCAATTATGTCAATTCTGGTCAACCACACTTAACTTATCTAAACATAAGGCTGTAATCACACATCAATGACTTGCGGCAAAAGTTAGAAAGATCAATTAAAAATTTTTATTCTAAATTTCATGCTATAAATAAGTAATACTTGTGTAAGTTATATCAATAAAAATATCAAATAACGTGTCACAGATGTATATTTTATTTTTATAATTGCCACATTTTTAACACGAATACTTAATTTTTGTTTAAAAAAGTGTCGGTCGTTCGAAAAAAAATTTCAATCATTAAAAATCTCAAAATTATAGATTTCAAGCAATACAATTTATGTTTGATGTACACCAGAGTATTTTCTTTGTTAGAAATGGTAAATTTAATCATATAACTTTCAATTAAAGCTAAAATAAAAGTTACAAGAAAACATATTTATTTTTAGAAATTCAATTTTAAAGTTAGGTATCGAAAATGAGTTGAGGCACTTAGTATATATATATATATATATATATATATATATATATATATAATGTTTGGGTGTATGTGTGTTGGATGTCTGTGTTGTGTGTGCTTGTTAATGTGTCGCACTAAGTTGCCTAAAATCGAAGTTTGTGTACATTTTTCAAAACTAATTTACTAGCTCATTTTGGGCCGGATGGACCCTCTTCTTGAAAGGTTTCATTAGATTTTGAATCATAATAATATACTACGACTAAAAAGTGAGATCGATTTTCATTGGCTACTCTGTATTTTCGACCTTGTGCTACATCTTAGATACGCTTGATAATTCACTATATATATATAGTAACTAGTTTAAAATATATTTTAATAGACTTGCCAATCACAGTCTGTTCCAATAAATCCCAGGAATTCACTCAGTCAGCTTCAATGAATCAACTTACATTTTATTCAATAACGCGTATAGTCACTATTTATCTCGATAGCTACTTAACGTCATTTCTCATTTTCTATTAACCATAGCCATTAATGCTTTTGTTTAAAAGGACAACGAATGCCTCTAAAATACAGTCGAACAAAGTCAAAGGCTATGTATTTCTTCTAAAATGTTATTGGCTCTATCCATTTGATAAATATTGCCGAGTACATTGTCTAAGAAACTGATCCTGCTATCTGAAGGATACAAATCTGAGATTAAAATTGTTTTTAACCAATAGACTCATCAAAACATCAATGAATTGAACATTTCATTAACTTTTTAAGCCGAATATAGTTGGAAAAAAAAGAAGAAAGAAGTAAGAATGACTAAAACAAATACGAAATGTCTAGATTTATTTGTCTATTTCTTTCAATTTTTTTCTCTGCCGGTTTTGACTTGTGTATGACGTCACAGATGGTGTAGAAGAAAGCTAGGGGCATATTAGTAAGTTTCAACTGTGGACCAATTAAATCCAGAGATTTTAAAAAAATGAATTTGTATCTGAAATACTTAGAACTAATTAGTTTATTGTTAATCCGACATAGTCACTTTATGATGTTTATCTCTGTGGTAAATATTCAGTTAATTATAATGCATAATTGACACTGAAAAAAAAATAGACGAAAGAATAATTATCAGTTCTATAATTTTTTTTCAATGGGCTTGCGCTGCGCATATCTATTTCTTATAATAAAATATTCATTATGAATCAGTCAGTTAATTTCCATACGTGATTCACGCTTGGGCAATAATTTCTCTTTTGATCCATGACTGACTAGGCCAAAGCGTTTCCTGCAAAAGTTTGCTATTTATTTCTGCGGTACACTGGTTGGCAACCAAGGCTATAGAACCTAATTTGTTTTGCTATTCTATCCACAACTAGAGGTGTAATAAATAGATCAATATCTTTACCAAGAGTATCTACGCCTAAGTGAATACCACGAATTCGATTTCTCATTCCGAGCTGATATTCACGGTACCATAACACATAATATCTATACTTGGCGCTATTTCTAAAGACTACATGTTCAGTAACTATTTCTTCACTGAGAAGTAACATGATCAAATTTTAAATCGAAATTGTTTGTTCATTTATTAGAGAATAATCTCAACTTAAATAAAATCAGTAAGCCAATTTACAGGAAAGTATTCGAGGCCATTATTAATGCTGAAATAGTTCAGCATCTTCCTGCCCACAAACTATTCTCAGACAGGCAATACGGCTGATATGCTAACGACCACCATGGAATACATATACCAGGCCCTTGATAAATACGTCGAGGCTCGTGCTGTTGCCCTGAACATCTCCAAGGCTTTTGATAGGGTTTGGCACGCTGGCCTTCTACGCATGCTACGGGATTATGGTATCACAGGACGCTTGCAAGATCTGATTCAATCTTTCCTATCTAACCGCTTAATGAAGGACGTCTTGAATGGGCATGTCTCCACATCTTACTTTACAAACGCTGGTGTTCCTCAGGGCCCTATCCTTGGCTCGGCGCTCTTCCTTATTTTCATAAATGATCTCCCAGACGTGATCAAATAACAAGTATGCATCTCCACAGATGACACCAGGATTTACTCCAGCATCAGTAAGAAATCCGGTGAGGCGGGCAAACATAACCTCACTGCTAATCTTGAGAGGGATCTACACTCAGTGGTGGAATAGGAAGAGAAGTAACTTGTAAATTTCAATGCGTCTAAGACGAAGCTGCTGTCAATCATCACAGGCAGCCTCTCTTGCATTCCATAAGCATAGACCAAGCGAGTCTCCTTGAGAGCAATATACTGCGTCTCTTCGGCCTTACCCTATCTTCCGATCTCAAGTGGAAGCATCACATGAGTCAAGAGCTAAATCCACTGCTAGGAAGGTTGAATCACTGTGTCAGGCTTGGATGTTTTTTTCCGCCTGAAGCCATCTTGCACATATACAAATCAACCATCCGTCCGTGCATGGAATACTACTGTCATATATGGTCAGGCACCCCAGCTGTTCATCTCAGTGTTCTCGACAGGCTGCAAAGGAGAATCAGTAATGTGATCGGTACCGACTTGGAGGCTCGACTCCAGCCACTTTCTCACCAACGGGATGTGGCTTCCCTCTGTATGTTCTATAAATATTTTCATGGCTTCTGCTCCGATGAACTTAAGTCAGTGGTGCCTCTGACACATGAGTTTACTCGTGCAAGCAGACTGGCAACTGGGTCCCACTCATTCAAAGTTAGATCAACCAAATGCAGCCGACAATTCCACTCTAGCAGCTTCTTCTCTCGCACTTCTCGACCGTGGAATTCTTTTCCATATTTTTGCTTTCCTGACGGCTACAACCACCAGTAATTTAAATGCAATGTCAATTCCAATCTCTTAACCACTTGACTCCAGTTCTTTCTACATCACCCTGTGTATTTTTTCATTTCTCTCTACCTTTGCAACTGTCATCACACCTGTATTCCTCATCCTTCTCTTGCTTCTTTCTCTGACACCTCCTGTAACCTGTTCGTCTTTCTATTTACTCTCCTCTTCATTTCTCTTATTTAACCCCCTGTGCATTAGTGACGTTACCACTTTGCTTGGGGTGAAAGGATTAAAACATAGTGCCATCCTTAATTTCCAGGAACCACTTCTATAAAGGCAGGTAATCTTTAGGAATCTATACTACTCATTTTCTTTTCAATCTAAAAATGGAAACAAATCACTTCATATAATCAAAAAGAATTAAACCATTTTTATAATTTATTAAAAAACATTCATATTGTTTATAGATTTAAATTCATTCTAATCATATTTCTGTTCACAAGCATGATTCTCCTTAAAAATCAAATATAAATTATAAATTATGAATTTTTAAATAAATTATAAATTATTATTTAAATTTAGTGTAAATTAAATTAATTTAAAATAAAAACAAAGTTAATTATACTTATATTTTGTTATATATATTGTATTGAGTAGATTTTTTAAAAAAATGTAAATACCAGAGAACTCAAAGCTGTTGGTTCTCTTTGTATATATATAATTAAATTTTCACTCTACTATAAGATGTGTTTTTACCGAAGAATGTCAGGAATAGCAAGGACGCAAGCAAAATAGACATTCTTAGGTGAATCAAACATAAAATAAAACTTTTATTTAGAATCAGAAAGTGGGGTGTTCAAATTTCAAAGACTCATAATAAGTAAAGAGTACTTGGAGAATTTGAAATTGACAGGACATATTAAAGGCTAGAGAGGAAGAGATAAACATAAAGTAACTTTCTGAATCAGTCAGTTAAGTTGGGTACTCTTTCGAGACGTGACTGAATGTGAGGGTTTTTCTACAGTAGGTTTTTGTGTTATATAGTTTTCCAACCAGTCCTATAGAAATCATTCTGTGCTGCAAGTTTACCTATAGTTGAAAGGAGAAGTGACAGAAAATATATTTCCCATGTGTATTTGCGCGTAATTGGATAGAACGATTTTAACTAGAATTCGAACTCGGCGCTTCGATTTCTCTCTATGTACTGCGCCACAACACATAACCTGAATAAGTTTTGTAAATGGATAGACGAACAGAGAATAGAAGGAATCGTAAGACAAATTTTAATTAGAAATACAGATGACAGAAAGTTGTGGAGAGCAATGTCTAGACTGAACATGTCACATTAGTTTTTATAATAATCTAATAAATAAGTGTTGTGCTTTTCTCTCATACATTGTTGTTGGCGTTCAAACAATTTACTTGGCTTATATATTTGTTTCAGAGATCGTGTCTTTTCGGTAATGAACGCAAAACAAGTGATCTAGAAAAAAACAGCTTTGACGTGTTAGCTTTGCGACTGTTTTTAAGTCATGAAAGAAGTATAGGCGATTATTTACGTGAATAAAATTCCATGTTTTTCACTAGCTTCAGCGTATAGAATTTGAAGAGAAATATTTTTGACGTCGTTAGCAATTCATACATTTTTAGTGACTGTGCGAAAGAAATTATAAACACAAGTTTATATGTACGATGAGACTATCACTGTATTGTCAGCAACTCAATCTCAAGCAGAGAAATAGTTGAAAGATTGAAGACTTTTTTCTTTTTTCTCATATTTTCTTTTATTTTTTTTCTTTGTGCCGTGTCATTTCAAGACTTTGGCTATCACGGTTCCACAAATTCATATCCTTTGTTGCTCTTAATAAATTTTGTCTTTATGTTATCTGTTCAAAACATTGTCCCGTTATCCATTTATTCAAGCTCGCTAAATAGATCATGTGTTGTTTTCCTCGGTTTGTCTTGCTTGCAAACTGTCCTCTGCGTATCAAATTTTCGAAACCCATTTTTCTCATTGTTTTCTCTAGAAATTTCATATCAATCATGTGTAAAATATGAGAGTTTATGTTGTGTCCATATACATATGAGCAATTAAAAATATTCTAATTAAATATTCTTATAGAAAGGTGATTTTTAAGCGCAGCTTATATGAGGCACAACAACGAAAATATGGGACGATCAGTAAATATCAAACTCACTACTCAATTGATTCTAGCGAGAAAAGGTTGTTAACCATTACACCACATCGAAATGTCTATCTAGATTCCCAAATATGTGCTTTGGGAAGCTATGGTTATTGGCTCGGAGCGGGAAATTGGAGAGCCGAGTTCGAATTCTAAATGAATTCGTTACATTTGCTTACGTCCAAATACCATTGGTAAAGGTACCAATTCATTTCTTCTCCCTCTATCAATGGGTTAAATAGCAAGACAGATTGGGTTCTACTGTCTTGGTTGACAACCAGTCTACCCCAGGATATTATAGTAACCTACTTGTGGGGAAAATAAAGACATGTCTCTTTTGAGTCATGATCGTCTAAGTGTGTCTCACGTATGGCACTTAACTGACTAAATGTCTTATTACATTTTATTTTACGATTTCGAGATGATTTTCTGTAACTGGAAGTTTCTGATTGGGTAAAAAAAATCAAAGTTAAAATTTTTCAAAGAAAAATTAAAATTTAAAAAATTATTTCCATAGATGTGTAAACAATTTCTATAAGTTTTCTTAAAATTCAATAATTATCCGATTTATTTCAAGAACTTTCAATTCTGTGGGTACTGATCCGAAAAACCATGCTAATTTTGTTCAAAATACTGTATGCTACAACGTCGACACCAGAGAAAAGAAGATTTAACGAAGATTTGGAAGGTTTTTGACAAATATTTGGATTGTAAGTTTCACACGAATACACCTTTTGGCGACCATGACTAATAAGGCAAAATATTTCCCCGCAGTACTTTGACATTTATTACTGCGGTAGACTGGTTTCAATCTGTCCTGCTTTTTAACCTCGAACTGGAGGGAGAAAAGATTGATAAAACCTTCCCCAAGAGTGATTGTGCGTAAATGAATGCTAGGAATTCAAGTGTAATTCTCTAGCACCCCTTACTCTCTCCCCATTCTCTCTCTCTCTCTCTCTATATATATATATATATATGTGTGTGTGTGTGTGTGTGTGTGTGTGTGTGTGTGTGTGTGTGTCCACCCGTATTCAAGGATACTTGTCTAATGGGGCGGTTAGCTAATCCTTGCTGCAGATGCTTGCTCAGGCATATTTGTGCTTGTTCAACAACAGAGCCTATCTGTGTTTTGTACTGCAACTATGCTACCCAGACGTTAGTTACAGTTTCTAGAAGAGAGCACGGTATGAAGCATGATCAACAGTTTGAACAAAGTCAAGACGCTCAAAACTTTGGTCACAACCATCGACAGCTCTCAAAAGGAACCATCTGCCCAATTTTACACACAAAGCGTGGGTCAACTCGTGTTATGGTTTTCAGGCACTTTCCAAATGTTCCACACAAATAGGATAGTCTTCCCCAGACAAATTACATCAAGAAGTCACCTTCCTGACAAGTCGACCAAGGTGAGATTCGAACCCAGCTTCATTGTCAGAAAGTGAACGTTCTAACCACTCGGCCATTTTCTACGATTCCAAGCAGATTTTCTGTAACAGGGAGTTCCTGTTTGACTATGATAGATAGATAGATAGATAGATAGATAGATAGATAGATAGATAGATAGATCCAAATAAATAAAAATAAGAAAATAATTGCAACGTTCAAAACATTCATTTTAAATAATGCTCAATATAAAAATAGAGTAATAAATATTATTAATTATTACGTTAGAACATGTGCAAACTACAAACTACTACAAAAGTGTACATTTTTTTCGACATAAAAAGAACAATGCCTCATCAGTTAGTTAACAATGATGATTGCTAATTACCTGATGGAACATTTTTCTTTCAATGTCGAAACAAAATGTACAATTTCCGAACGTCTGATTAAAGCATTAGAGCTTCTTCTAACTTCAAATATTCACATATCAACAATTATCTAATGTATACCATTTATAACAAGAGTTAATTTAACTTTTGCGTGTGCAAGTGAAAGTGTACTATATGGCTCCGTGTTTGCTAGAGTAAGTTAATCGGCAAAAGAACGCAAGAATTAGGGGGTTGGGTTGACAGCGCGAATGACGTCAATGATAAACACAGATGTACCTACTTTTGGTATTTAAACCTGTATTTCCGCTAACTTTCAATCATTTTGCCTATCATTCCTTTACGCAAGTCTCACATTAACACATGAATATGTGTGAAATGGGAAATGTATACGAACAGAAAATGAGTTCAGCAGATCTAAAAATAGAAAGAAGTTTAAGACAAGGATGTGTCTTCACACCTGATTTATTCAAACCATACAGCAAAGTAATTCTGAGAGAACTAGTAGTCTTACCAGGAGTCATTGTTGGGGCCACTGTCTTTACAAGATAAGATACGAAGAAGACATAGCGTTGATAGCAGACACAAAAGGAAGCCACGAAACTTTCTACAGAATGCAGTGCACGAAAGCTAAAAGAAAGGACTAAACATAGAGTACAAGAAGACGTAATGCATCAAAAAGATTAATCCAAAATGCAAATTAAAATCGGGGATGCTAAAATCCAAAATGTGCAAAATTTAAATATTCAGAAAGTTTTCTAACAGAGGATACAAATTGCGACACTGAGATCCGAAGAACTATTAGAATGGTCAATGATGTATCCTAAAATCTAAGCAGAGTTTTAAAAGAAAAAAATTCGTTAGTTACAAGGAAAAGAGTATTGAACTGTTATAGGATATCTATCCTTCTGTAGAGCACCGATAGCTTGACAATCTTCTCAAAGACGAAGAAGAGATTTGAAGCATTAGAAAGGTGGTTGTGCAGAAAGTTGCTAAAGATACCGAGCGTGTGAGAAACGTTTTTAGAGAAAATGGAAACAAAAAGGAAACTTACATTTAACTACATAAAGAGGCAGTTAAAATGCCTGGGATACGTAATGAGGAAGGAGGGCTTGGTGAATATGTTACTCAGAGGATACATAGTGGGAAAAGAGATAGAAAAAACAGTCCATAACGTATGTAATGAGCTTGTGTAAATAGTAAAATTGGGTTTAGGAGAAATTACAAAAACTTAAAATTTATTATCAGCTACAAAGATAAGAAAATTTAGAGGACAATGATCGCCTACGCTCTACAGAGTCACGGTATATAAAAAGAATAATGCTTTAGAAAATTTCATTTTTCTCTGATGCATCGAAACAACTGTTTCCTGAGAACAGAATATGAATTGATGTGAGTGAAGATGATTCACATTAAAATCCTGAAAGGTCTATTTTCATCTAACTGTATCTTCATAGAAATTAAATCTTGAAAATTAATTTTTAAAAAAATGACCATCACAAAGGAATGCAAATAACAAAGTTGCAATAAATTTGTCTTTGTAGTTTAACCCTGAAATAAATAAAAACTAGGGTACCATCCTTAATGAATTTTATCTTATCATTAAAAAACTGATTAGACAACTGGAAAGGATCAGTGTAAAAATAAGTCGACACAATATGTCTACATTATTCAATGGACTATTTCTGAATTATGAAATGCTGCCTGTATATATATATATATATATATATATATATATATATATATATATATATATATAATTGTAATAATTTTTACCGCTAAAGTTGTTTTTTGTAGTGGTTTTTCTGACAAAACGTAGTTTGACAAGCAAGTAAAGTGTTCTATATCGGGGTGGAAATAAAACGTTGATAAGTACAAAGAGTTTGTCACATTGACTGAGCAGATTCAAGCAGACTTAGAAGTTTCGTGAAGACACTATCATAAACGTTCTCATTCATCAGGGCTGTATATATATGTGTGCAATCTTGGACAAAAATTCGTTTTTTCATGGACATTATTACAGAGAAAAACACTTTGGTGAAATTCGTTTTTTAGCCTGCACTAAGTTTTTTTCATCGACTTTCTACTGAAGAGTAATTCACGTCATTGTCTTAGCTCCCGATTATACCCTATTATGAAATAAAATCAATGTAGTACAAGGTCGAGTGTTTTTTCTCGTGTTCATAACGTGTTTCTTAAATAATCTTTGGCATTTGAAGGTCAGCTATACGTAGATTCCTTCAATGTACGCAAAACTTGAGAGAAAAAAGAGAGAAGAAAAAACAAAATGCAAACATTAAACAGTAAAGTAGACACGGGAAAAGTCATAAAAATTTCATCAAAATCATCTGAGAAAAGAACAAGAAAAACAGGCGGAAAGAAAACCAGGAAAGAGAAAAGAAACAGTAGGAAAATGGAAAATGCAAAAGGCAAGTGACAGAGCAACTTATAAAAAAAAGTTAAAAGAAAAGAAAGGAAAATGATAATGAAGATTAGGAGAGAAAAAGAAAAAGAAGGTATGAAGAATAAAAGAACAAATAAAATTAAGAGAAAATAATATCGAGTGAAATAAAGTGACTAGCAACCAATGATTAAATCAGACATAGAAAACTATTTGTACATTAATCTAATATGAAAAACCTATGAAATCAGATACACTGTTATTAAAATATGTATGAGTGTGTTTACGTTTATGTCCATATATACACGCAGAATAATGAAAGGTTATAGGCTTGACCTCGAAGTATTTCACAAATAAAAATCCAACTTTCAAATTACCAAAAAATGGCACGCAGTTCTCAAATTTGTAATGCGGTTCTATGACGTCACATCCAATGAGAGCTCGAAATGATAACAGAACCATATATTTCAATGCAATATAATGTGTTATGACCAGATTTAAACATGATTTTATTGAGTGTGGGTTGTTTGAATTTAATGTAGATGGCATCCAATATCTGAAGGTTCATTTTACTATGTGTATCAATGAGGATTATTGTATTGTTGACTAAAATCTGTTTGATATTACCTATCTGGTTATGTTTTTCTGAGAAATGTGGTTTAATTTTACTCTGATCAGAAAGGTGATAGGTACTGTATATTTATATTTAACAGTATATATATATATATATATATATATATATATATATATATATATATATATGAAAGAATAAAAGAAGCCGATCCTAACAAAGTTTACTACAGAGACATACTGAAGAAAGAGATCCAATGCCATATGAAGAACAAAGCCAGAATAAAGGTTTATTTATTGAATTTTCTGTCAACAGAGGAAGGCAATGGTTATATATATATATATATGATTAATAAAGAAAACGAGATGAAAACTATATTTTCGCCTCCGCGTTTCGTCAACTGTCGGACTTCATCATAGTAAAGAATTCTTTCCCTTAATAAAGTCCGACAGTTGACGAAACGCCTACGCAAATTCTTTTTTCTTTTATCATTTTTTTAACATACTGTTCATTTCTCAGATTATAACCGATAATTTTACACACACAGACACACACACACACACACACATTTATATATATATATATATATATATATATATAAAGTATTAAAGAAATAATTTTTAATCAGGCATATCTTGACTTCAAACTTTATTTTTAGTAGATAGAGGAGTTTTAAATAGATGCCCAGTTTTTTTTATTTATTTTGGTTCTAAGCATCCTCCATTACGAGTGTCCAAGCCAACAGACGTAATACACACAGATGATAAAAACCTATCTTATTGTATATATATATATATATATATATATATATATATATATATGTGTGTGTGTGTGTGTGTGTGTGTGTGTGTGTGTTTTGCTGTATTTATCTGGGAAGAGAGTTCGGTACGGAGAAAGTGCAGACTGTAAGGGCATCAAGTCAACTATGCATGATGACCGACACATTCATACTTAAAATAATGAGTAGACTATATTGAATCCACTCAGTTTAAGCGCTGTGTGATAAACATGTCAGATGTATGTCACCTCATATCGTGAATAATATAATTTGCATTCTGTTTCTTTCAAAAAGCTATGGCAAATTTAACCTGGTCGTAGATTTTCTGAAAGTGCAGGTCCACATTGACTGATTATATACAATCGTCCCGAGAGGTATGAATGGCAGTCTCTCATACATTGCATGCGAGAAGGTAGTGTTCATGTTCATTTAAGCAAACACATACACATACACACACACACACACAAATACATATATATATAACCGTACTGATGAGCTGTGATACGGCGAAACAGATCTGTCTGCGGATGACAATATTTACGCTCTCACACCCTGATTGAGCACTCCGGAAAAATAGTAGACTTTGATAAACAGTAGCTACTCTGGCGTGTACTCATCGTATTGTAGGGTCAGTTGGATAATGTCTGTGAAAAAGATAACACCACGATGCAATTCTCTCTTTCAGAAATTTGGAAACGGCCTGTTGTACAGCTTGGAATTCGCCATGGAAACTCCATTTCGAACATTAAAGAAGCGTTTGATTGTCAGTCTGAGGACAGTACAAAGGATTTGGAAAGAGTTTACTGGAGATACCGAAAGTCTATATGCCTCGATATTTATATTACCATGGAATACTGATACAGCTACAAAACAGTCAGCATAAATAACTAAATATATATAGCATTTTTAACACAGACACCATCCTCAGTGCTGTGTAGCGTGAGTTATAGAATTGACTGTCAATGGTGAATGTGGAAAGAACGCAGGAAACGGTCATAATTTTCTCACCACTTTTTGAGGCCGTTCCTGCAACAGGATGATGATCTTGTGTTTAACTATGCGATACATTCGCTCTCTTCGTTTCCTATTTTCCTGGACATGATGGGAGGACTTATGACTCATTCAGTTAGACCCCCTCCAACTTCTGCAATTAGTCAAAAGATGCAAACGGTGTAGTTCTAAGATATTGCAGTATGATAACCACTTTCGAACGCATGTGTGATTCCTGTACGATCACCGAAGTTAAGCTACGTCAAGTATGGTCAAAACTTAGATGGAGGACAACTTAAGATTACCAGGTGTTGTAAGCTTAGATGTGTGTATGGTGTAATGAAAAATGGCTCGAAATTTTTAATCGTAGAGCCGAGTTTCAACTCCTCGTTGGGTTCCTTATATTCACTTACAAAGAAATAACCGTGAATATCTTTTAATAGACCACTTTACCTCCCGCCTATGGGTTAATTAGTAAAACTTGTAACACAAAACTATAACTATCTCTGAAAATATTCTTACAATCTAAAATATTTTTTGGCTTTAAATAACCTGCAAATGCCGCAGAAAAATCTATTAATAAAAAAACTAATACTGTGAGTTAAGATAAAGTTAATTCCTGCTTAGGTATTCATTATTATGTGACCTATGGACTTATCGTTGTATATATATATTTCTTTTAATGTAGACCAGCTATATAATCTGTATGTTTTATCTTATATAATGTAAAAGAAATTCAGAGAAAAGCAAATTTATATTCCGTCAATATATATAGACGCCAGAACAAATAGAATGTCATACATGAATACACGAGTATAGACAAAAGAAATACATTAAAATATTATTATTAAATAAATATGTAATATGAACTTATGTATTAGGATCTAAATATAGAGAAAATGGAAAGGGATATTTATCAGAATAAAATGTGATTAGTTTGTCACCATTTTCGTTTGTCTTCTGCGTTATCAAGTGGTGTGGCCATTTGCCATAAAAGTAAGATTTTCTGGCAACGGCTTTGGTTTGGTTAGACGAAGAAATGTTGTCTCAAAGAGACGATAAGAAGAATAGAAGCAGCTACAAATAAATAACATAACTGTAATTTAATTTAGTGAGCAATTGCAATTGGCTCGTTGCGCGACGAGTGACATCATCCCCATGTGTATTCATCCTGACATACTAATAGGTACCAACAAAAATCCAAAATATAATTTTAGAAAAGACTATTGGCATACTCACACTAAACATTCACTTCTAGACACACACACACACGCACACAGACATATATATATATATATATATATATATATATATATATATATATACTGAGATAAATTGCATAAAAATGAAAATAACACTGAAGTCTCATTTTAACAGATAGGTTTACCAAAATTACACCAAAATATAATGAAATACTAAAGATTACATTTATTCAATAAAATCGCCATTAGCCTTAAGATGACTTCAGAATCTCCTGCATCAATTCTGGATCGTCTCCTTGTTTAAGTTATTAAATGATGTTATAATCCTTGTCTTCGGTTCATTATTGTTATTACAGGGAGTTACTTTGGTCGCAAGCTGCACCGTACCCCACATATAATAATCAAGGGGGTTGCAGTCTGTGAAGTTATATGGCCATATTTGTGGTGGGATGGCAAAATTGTCTGACAGCTATGACTAGGTTCTCCAACCTCTGTGGCATCATTCTCTATCCTGTTGCCAGTAGCCACCCTCTTGACCCAGCGCAGCCTTACCTTGCTAAGTCATTTGATTTAGGTCTTCGTGTTGCGTCTGTCCGTGGGAAGCTGGATAGACATGACGTCTCTAGCTTTTGAAATTACTCTAAACAACTTCATAATCACCACTAGACACATCCAACTCGTTCAGAATCATCTGAAATCTCCTAAGAGTGAGACTCCAACATTGATATATTCGTATCAGAGTTGCAGCGCGAAGCCAAAGCAGTTCAGTAAGTAGGTTCTAAACGTCTGGCTCTTTTCTCGCCATACAGTCCAGTCGACAAAACCAAAAATAAACAACGTGCATGTACGAAATAAAAAATGTAAAACGATGACAATTTACCCATCGCACCCTTACTTTCACTCACCTTCCATATATATTTTTTTTTTTTTTTTTTTTTTTTTTTTTAATCATTTCACCCCGAGCAAGGCAGAAACGCCACTGATGTGCAGGGGGTTACATAAATGTAGAAAGATTAATTAGAAAAGAGTGAGGAGTACAAGCTAGTTAGAAAGGAACAATAGAAAACTGAGAAAGCAGGTGCAATGACAGGTACATGGGCGGAGAGAAAGGGAAGGTTATACAGGGGAGGGGAGAGAGAGCTAGAGGCCAGTGGTTAGTAGGTGAGTATTAACTTTGCTTTTAAATTTCTGGAGGTCGTAGCCGTCAGGAAAGCAAGAATACGGGAGTGAGTTCCACAGGCGGGAAGTGCGAGAGAGGAAGCTGCAGGAGTAGAATTGTCGTCTGCGTTTGGCTAACCTGACTGTGAATGGGTGGGACCCAGTTGCCAGTCTGGTTGAACGGGTAAACACCTGTTGAGGAGGCATCAGTGACTTAAGCTCATCCGAGCAGAAGCCATGAAAGTATTTATAGAAGAGACAGAGGGAGGCCACATTTCGACGATGGGAAAGTGGCTGCAGACGAGTCGCCAGATCAGTACCTATCACATTACAGACTCTCCTTTGGAGCTTGTCAAGAACACTGAGGAGAACGGCAGGGGCACCTGACCATAAATGGCAGCAGTACTCCATGCACGGACGGATGGTTGACTTGTATATATGCAGGATGGATTCAGGTGGAAAAAACATCCTGGATCGACATAGTGACCCAATCTTCTTAGCAGTAGATTTTGCTATGGATTCAATATAGTGCTTCCATTTGAGGTCTGAGGACAGGGTAAGTCCGAGGAGGCGTAGTGTATTACTCTCCGGGAGAATCATCTGGTCCATGCTTATGGGAGGCAGAAGAGGTTGCCTGTAATGGTTGACAGACAACAGCTTGGTCTTAGAGGAATTAAAGTTGACAAGCCACTTCTTGCCCCAGTTCACCACAGAGTGTAGATCCCGCTCAAGGTCAGCAGCGAGATTATGTCTGTCCGCCACGACAGGTTTCTTACTGGAGCGGGAGTATATTGTAGTGTCATCTGCGTAGATGCCTACTTGGGACCTGATCTCATCTGGGAGGTCGTTGATGAAAATAAGGAAGAGCGTTGGGCCCAGGATAGAGCCTTGTGGGACACCAGCATTCGTGCTGTAGGACGAAGAGGCACGCCCATTCAGAACGACCTTCATTTTGCGGTTATATATATATATATATATATATATATATATATATATAGAGAGAGAGAGAGAGAGAGAGAGAGAGAAAGAGAGAGGGAAAGTCGCGCACTATAGTTAATCTATTAAAAGAATAATTACACATGCATTTTTATTTACTAGATATTAAATTGTTATAAGTGCCGTTTAAAATATTGTATTTCATTTTAAAATACAATTCTATTTTATGCCTGCATGATTCATTAACACGTCTGAGAGATTCCGCTGTCATTTTACTGCATTCATAATTAATTCTTTCTTTAGATTCCTCAATATTTGTTGGGCATGTGTGATAAACAACTGATTTAAATAGCCCCACAGAAATAAATACAAGGGTGTGTCAACTAGGTGGCCACTCCACAGAAACTGTCAAAGTAAATTAGACATTTAAATCATGATTAATTGCCTCCTGTGGAGCGAGACTTTTACCACACCCCATATATATATATATATATATATATATATATATACAGAGAGAGAAAGAGAGAGAGAGAGAGAGAGCGAGGAGAGATATACACGAGTGCGTTGTGGTGCAGTGGATATCGGCTTGAAACGAGATTTCGGGTATCCGAGTTCAAATTCCAATTGAATCCCTTGCATTCGCTTACGAGCAAATACCCTCTGGAAATGTATTGATTCGTTTCCTCTGTCCAGTTATGGGTTAAATAACAGGGATGATTGGGTTCTATAACCTTGGTCGGCAACCAGTCTACCACAGAAAGTAATGGCAACCTACTGCAGGATAATTTCTGCCCAGTCAGTCATGGCTTTTTTGAGATATGATCACCCAAGCGTGTATTACGCATGTCACTTAGCTGACTGAATATTAAACAGATTTTACTTGATAACACAATAAAACTCACATATATACACATTACAAAAAAAAATTCAGATTTTGGAGGTAGACATTAAATCAAAGCAATCCAAATTCAATAAAATCACATTTCAATCTAGTCATAACACATTACATTGCATTTAGATGTATGGTTGTATATTGTTAATATCTTGGTCTCTCACGTGGTGTGACGTCATAGAAACGCTTTACTAATTTACGAACTGCATCTTCCATTCGGTGACTGTTATCTTTGCATAGCAATGTTTTACGTCAACACAATATAAATCATCTTTGATGGCGGATGCCTTTGTATTAACGTCCGTACAACCAATCTGAAGATGGCTAATGTGAGTCTAAAGCTTTGAACCAGCTTTGAACCAGCGTAATAAAAGTATCCAAATGTTGGATAATTTTATCTTTATTTTCACCAGAAATAAGCCAACATATTAGAACGGCTCATGATTAAAAATAATATACATTCATTGTCTGTTAAATTTCGTAATTTAGTCAGGCTGAGAAACTTTTACAACATCAGTGTGTATGCATATATATATATATATATATATATATATATATATATATATATATATATATATATTGCACATTTTGTTTTGACTTTGAAAGGACAATGTCTCATCAGGTAGTAAACGCTACATTTTAGGGAAAAATAACGTTTACTACTTGAAGAGACATTGAAACAAAAATGTCGAAACTAAATGTACTCATTGTAGTAGATTGTAATTTGTACTTGTTCTAAATTATAATTTATAATGAATATTCATAGCTCTATTTCTATGTTGAGCACTGTTTTAAATTAATATAATGAATATTGTTAATATTTTCTTCGTTCCTTATTCGTTTGAATATATATATATATATATATATATATATATATATATATGTGTGTGTGTGTGTGCATACATACAAATATAGATGAACGGAATCGAAATAAGCAAGGAAAGGGCGTCCAAACCAGCCTACCTGTGTACTTATAAGAAAGCAGAAGAATTACATCCTATTCTGATATCAATATGTCTTTAAAATACAGAGTTATCTGTATTTTTCATTTATAGATTACATCACTTCCCCTAGCATCGATCTTTTTTATTAGATCTATTAGAATTTGTGGTGTTTACAAGCCATTCCTTCAATGCCTTACCGTTAAATTGCTTCACTTTAATCAAACTGGTTTTACATATTACGACCCTCTATATATAAATCAAACAGATGCAATATAACTTGGACATTTATATCATGCATGCTCTGATCCTTCTGTCCTTGTCTGTCAGACTACGCTATGGAATTCCACTCTGAGAGACGGATTAGTTTCGGGATTCTCAAGAAATTAAAAAAGTAGAAAAAAAGAAACTTTATGCAATAACTACGCTTACTACGCGCCAATATTTCCTGTATTTTTGTAATAAAGATTCTGTTTAACTCGTACAATTTGACCCCCAGTGGGTAAATAAAGTGCGAGGCTCTTTTTGCAACGATTTAATGTAATATTTTGATTTCGGGGCAGATTTCTAAAAGCCGTTACACAAATTCTCTTACTGTTAATTTCGACAGGCAAACAATTGCGATGTGCGTTTTGGTGGAGTGGATATTGGCTCGGAATGGGAAATCGGGTAGCTGAGTTCAAATTCCAGTTGATTAGGTTTTATAGCCTTGTTTGGAAACCAATCTAGAAAAAAATGGCAAACTCCTGAAGAAAAAAAACTACTACCATGTTAGTCATGGGACGAAAGACATGATTGCTCAAGCGTGTAACACGTATGGCACTCCACTAAGTGTTCTCTCCATTAGATTTCCTTGATGTTAAAGCGGTTTTGCGTAGAGCCAACATTCCTTACTGTTAAAAGGTCAAGTTACAGACGAATTCATGACCCCCTTGTCGACGGTCTGTGCTCTAGTTAGAGAGATGTGTTTGTTAAACGTTGCGAAGAAAATCTTCGAAAAAAAGCATTTAGATCACTACCGACTTTTTAAAAATAGATTTCAGTCGTTATAGAGTAGCATAAAACATCAGATGAAAACTGATGTTAAAAGAATACTTACATGAAATTAAAAAAAACATTGAAATCCTTGTCGCGAATACATGTAATCTCGTTTATTTCTCTATTATATATAAAGAAAACAACGAATAAAACATTACAAAATGCATTTTATAAGCTAAAACTCAAAGATATATTCGATCTAGAATAGTAGATCTGTATGAGAAGATAATAAAAAAACTATTAGAGTAGACCTTCTGAATACGGATCGAAAATGAATTTCCTCAAAGATAAAGAAGAAACCTAAAGCAAAAGAAATGTGTTTTTAGAGAAGGATGGTGAGGATATCATGGACCAAATAAGTGAGTAACGATGCAATTTTAGAGAAAATGGAAACAAAAATAAAAACTTATTCATAATATAAAGAAGTAACAGCCGAGATTTATAGGAGACATACAGGGCAAGAGGTTTGGAAAATATGATACACACATGACAGATTCAAGGAAAGAGGGGCAGAAGAAAATGATGTATAACCTACCTAGCAAACTTGAGTAAATTGATGGAAGAACAGGGTTCAAAAGGGACAATAAAAATACAAAATTTATTAAGATCAACGAAGGAAACCGGATATTATGGATAACCATGATCGCCTACGTTTTGAAGAAATATAGAACATAAGAATAATTTCCCTATCAAACAAGACAAAAATAGTCTGCATATAAATATTAAAAATATTAATGTCTCTATGAATCATGAAGAAAATAGTCCACATATAAATAATAAAATATTAATGTTCCTATGAAAGAAGAAAATAGATCAATAGGTTTTGGCTAAAAAATATTTTAGCTGCAATTTAAGCTCCATATCCTTGTTGAAAGAAATCACCCTTAAAATTGTGAAAAAGCGATCAAAATATGGTGATAGTTTGAAAGGTCTAAATGAGGGGAATATGGTGGCTATGACTTTTAAGGTCTAGGTTTGGTCAAGTTAGAAATGCGGAGGTGGGATTTTGGTCTTTTTGACTAATCGCACCATCATATACGGTCATGACTTTCCAGTTGAATTGTCTTTCTGATCCTGTTAGTTTGTTCAAAATACAACTTAGCATTTGTTGTTTTAAGTATTTCATCTCCGTATGCAGCACAAATATCTCGAGCAGCTCTGGCAGCTTTTAGACGTTGATTAAAAGCAAAGAGATGTCGAACATGCTTATTTTTGTCTACATTGTGTCTAATCTAAAATAAAATTTCAAAAATGTTAGTCAACAGTTTCACTGGAAGACCAGCGTACTAAGAAGAAAAAATGCTACGAAAAATTGTAGTTCGAGCTCATTTGCAAAACTTTACAAGAAAAACGAATATAAGTAATATCCTAATACAAAAGTCTAAATTATTGACCTATGGAGATTGGGTCAGTCCGATTATTTCTAAGTCTTCTTTTGTCATAAAATTTAAAGTTAAGAATTCTAAACTAATTAAAATTTAAATTTAAGAATTCTCAAGTAGTTTGAATAAGTATTATTATTATTATTATTATCATTATTATTATTATTATTATTATGTCATTTTTCATCATATTTCGATTTCTGCTTTGGTCTCACTACCAACCAAGTCTGCGGGGAGACCTAAGGCAGGTAGTGGCGTGTTGTTATGGCTCCATTTCATGTTTTTCTATCTTCCCTATCATCTCCAGCATTACATAGATAAAGTTTTCCTTAGTGTGTGGGCTGTACTTAATAAGACAATTTTTTGTCTATCTCTTAAGCTGGGGTTTCCAGGGATTCTTTCAATGTGTTGTTTTGTTCCATTTTTTATCATTCCAAGTGCACCTACTATCACTGGCACAACTCGTGTTTTCAATTTCCACATTTTTCTATTTCAATTTCCAGGTCTTTATATTTTGACAGTTCTTCAAATTCCCTGATTGCTATGTTACAACCCGCTGGACAAGCCACATCAATCAACAGACAAGCCTTCTCCTTCCGGTTCCTAACAATAATGTCCGACCCGTTTGCTTCAATCCCTCCGTCTGTGTAGATGGTGCAATCCCATAGAATGGCTACATCTTCTATTTCTGCAACCGGTGCTGGATGATGTTCACACCAGTGCTTGTCCACAGCTTTTCCATAATGTTTGCACATTGCCCAATGTAAATATTGCCCAACTCCATCGTGGCGATTTTTATATTCGTTTGGGGCAAGCACAGAACAGCCTGAGATTAGGTGGTCTATTGTTTCTTGGTGTCTATCACAAAACCTGCATTATTATTATTATTATTATTATTATTATTATTATTATTATTATTATTATTATTATTATCTTCAAATAACTTAACCGTGCTCGACATGATTTAGATGGTCGCAAAGAATGATCATATTAGATGATTTCGATGGTCTTAGAATACGATCATATGTGCGTTGTGGTGCAGTAGATGTCGACTCGGAACGAGAAAACAGATTGCCGAGTTAGAAATCAAGTCAAATTCGTTGCATTCACTTACAGGCAAATTTCCTTGGGAAAGGTATTAATCCGTCTCTTCCCTCTAACTGTGGGTCAATTAACAGGACAGATTGGGTTCTATAGCCTTGGTTGGAAAACAGTCTACCTCATAAAGTATTGCAACCTACTCCGGGAAAATTTTCTGCCCAGTCAGTCATCCCTCTTTTGAGATATGATCGCCCAAGCGTGTATCACGCATGACACTTAACTGACTGACACTGACAATAATAATATTGTAAAACCATAAAAGACAATATCAATTTTGAATTAGTTGCAGCCTTTGCTTGCTAAGATATTCTGATTGAATTATCCTTCTTCGGTCATCTTGAGATTGATTAATTCTCTTACCGGTGCAATGTCTGAGTTCTAAAAGAAGTGCTCAATTAAATGATACAGTTTTATGTTTCAGTAAAAAATAATGGACAGAATAAAACATCCCTCATTTCTTCAATTCGATCTGTCGAGTTGTCAACGTTTAAGAGGCTTTATGGTCATCTTAAAGAAATAATGCACATGTACTTAACAAATCAGTGGTGATTCGAAGAAGGTAAACATACTCAAAATGAATATCTCTATTTATATAAAGCAAATTAATATAAGCGAATGTTGATGTTTTCTGTGGGCATGTTTTCGAATATTTACAGCGTTCAATTTTCTACCATGCAACACGGCTTCTCACACTGGTCGATTTGTTGGGAAGTTCACTTCTTGATATTATCGGCCTTGGAATGTGATCAAAGTGCGGTAACTTTAGAAAGTGCTTAAAAACCAAATGACTAATCGATCCAAGCCCTCTGGGTAAAATTGGGTAGAGGGAGCTATTTGGGAGTCGTCAATGGTTGTTCAAAGCGACATCACAAGTCATCGTGAGACAGGGTTTGAGATTAAATGCCCTGTTAAGACTGTTGATCACGCCAGATAAAGTGTTCTATTTCAGAAAATGTAACTAAAGTCAGCTCAGCATATTTTTTAATCGTATCACCCCGAGCAAGGCGGTAACGCCACTGATGTGCAGGGGGTTACGTAATAGTGAAAAGATTGGAAAAGAGAAAGCCGGAAACCACAACCTAAACAGGGAACAAGGGATGCGCCTATTAATCTGTTCAATAGACGTGGGTGGAGTGTGAACTGGGCGATAGATATATCTATCTACTCCATTTGCAGTATAAACCATAGTTGGGCTCTGTGGAGGCTGCACAAAGATGGAAAATGAGACGCCAAATTCCAAATATTCACTGAAATAGAGAGATATACCAAACAAAATCCAAGTATAGTATTAAGAAAAGATAAAATTTAAATGGCAACAAAGAAAACAGCACTTATGTAATATCGGTATTCCCATATGATAGTGAATACAGCACCATCTGATCTCAATTTGTGTAACATTATTTTCAGATATGTATCCAATTTTGGCATTGTCTCAGATTAGTTCAAGTTTACAAAATATTGATTAAAAGTAAATTTAAACTTTATTTTATTATATCACCCATTTTATTCATACAAAGGTCTTGAAAAGATTATGTCTAAAAATAGAATCATTCAAAAGCTAAAATGGGATAATTTTCGAAATGGTTTAGTAATTGGAAAATTTTCCAATAATATATTTGATATTTCTTTCTAATAACTTTCGCAAAGCTTAATGAAAATTAGTTGCTTTCCATTTTCAGGAGTGTCTATCAAAAATATCAAACTATGTTTTTAATGATTGAGCCTTTCTTTTTGTATTTGTCTTACTAATACAGATTATATTATATAATCTTGTAAGATGCATATTCCATAGGAAAAGAAAGAAAAGTATCCTTGAAATTTTTCCGATTGTGCATCTGGCAAGAGGCAATGAAAAGTTAAAATAATAACACCATCTTATGAATGGGTTAAATTGTTAAAATCTAATGAAATTTTCACGAAACGAATGGTTTGCCGTCATAGGATTTTAATAAACAAGGAGAAATTCAAACAAATTTCGAGGTTTTTTTAAATTTCAAAATTTTAATAAACCTATACCTCCATTTATGAGAGAGACAAGTGGACAAGATTAAGCTAAGAAATTAGTTATATTAACAAAGTCCTGCTATGGATGAATTAGTTACAGAATTAAAAGAAGTTAGATTTTAGCACATACAAAATGGTTGTGCGATTTCTTTGACCAGAATATTTTTAATGTAGTTCCGTTGAATTTGTGCGATTCCAACTTTGGCTAGTTCCTTGTAAGGTTTTTGATTATTTCTCAATATTATATATGTATTTTTTTCTGAGATGTTTTATTCATGGTGAAAATTTCCGGATGTACGAGTGCGTAATTTTAAATTGATTTTTCCTTCTACAGAGACTCGTTTACAATTCTTACTGCTTGTCATAGGAAACATCCTTTTTGAAATAGCCATTGTTAATAAAATTACATTCTCCAATGTCCTTGTAATAATATAGTAATTTTTATGCAACAAGAATTTCATCTCATTTGTCGCAAATTGAATATATCTTTACGTTATTATTCGAAAAAAAAAACAACAAAATATTAAAAAGCAGGCTTTCTTTTGTAACTTTGGTCAATTTTCAGGTTTATAGTTGTGATATTAAATCGATATTTTCAAAATATTTTAAGCTATTATCTTGGAAACAAAAAGCAATTTTCTCGTGTGTCATAAAACTGTTATAATTTTCGTTAAAATACGCTCATTTCCATTTTTATTGACGTTTCGAGAACGCGTTCTCAAGGGCATTTAGAAAAAATGCTAGTATGAATCATTCACTTCATATCGCAATATCGTGGTTCAATTTGGATAAAAATGTGTGGGAATTGTTTATATTCATTTGGCAAGAATTCACAAGTTTTTCATACCCGGGAAGGTTGAAGTCACTACTGATAACTAATATTACTACATAACAAAGTGCATTAAAATTTTTACTAAGAATATTTTAGTGCGACACATTTGGCTCAGATTAAATTGACATGTATACTAAACAATACTCTAAGCTATTTCTAAATTAGAAAAAAAGCATTTGACCAAAACTATCTTTAGGTCAGTCATCAAGTTAGAAACAGTGAATATTTCAATTTCAGAATAACACAATAACTATAGTTTTATAGTTTTAGAAACGAAATCTGAAACTGAGAAAAATTAAAAGATTGAAGACAAGAACTAATTAGAACTTTGGAGATCATAAGATCTGAAAATATAATTATTGTATTTTTCTGAGCCAAATATATTCACTTTTTGTAACTAGATGACTGACCTATATATATATATATATATATATATATATATATATATATATATATATATATATAATAACAATAGTAATAGTAACAAAAATAATAATGCTAATATTAGTAATATTACCCTGACGAGTCGTTGGGTGAAACCTAGGTAGGTTTGTTGGCCCTTACTTAGATTTATTCTTTATATATATATATATATATATATATATATATATATATATACATTCCAACAAGAGATGCGACTCTCGACAAAACCCTCTTTGCAGGTTAAAATCATCCGTAGGACGAGACGAAGATAGAAGTAGACTTTCTATCGTAGGCTCCACACAAAATTTTCAATTTTATCTGTGAGGGGGATGAGGAAAGATCGAAGGCTTGGGTATGGTATATTCTTCAAGGAATACTCCGGGGTAAATCTCTCCATATTAAATTTGGAATTTTGGGTAATCGAGAGAGACCTCGACTACCTGGGGCAGGAGCAATATATATTTTTATATTTTACATCCAAAAGGATGATCAGATAAGTAAATCCCAAAACCCCGATCCTAATTAATATTAATTTCATTAATATTAAAACTGATCAAGGTGGAGGGCTTGATGCAAATATTATATTCTATTTAAAGAGCCAAATTATATATATATCTATGTATATATATATGATTTGATAATGCAGAGAAAAATATGAAATTCAGCAATTTATCTCAATTTTTATATGAATTATTATGGTGGAATTTAACGAAACATGCTTGCATATATATTATGCTGGAGAACTTAGAATTCTAAAACTGTTGGTTTTCTTCCCATTTGTATATATATATATATATATATATATATATATATATATATATATATATATATATGTCCATTCATTTCTTATGGTAACCAGAAGTACCATATTTTGTTTGATGTGTATTGCAGTTTTCAAAATAACGTCTTCTTTCTTCATCGACATGTGAATAATCTTCTACCCAGTCAGTCATGTCTCTTTCGAGACATGATCGTCCAAAGCGTTTATCATGTATTAACTGACTTAACTGACTGAATCTCATGCAAAAGTCCTACAGTTCTATTAAAACGCTTGCACATATGAGATTTGATAATAATTTATTTATCAACCATTGGATAAATTTTTTCGGCAATTAAGTTTTCTTTATTTATTCAGGATTTCAGTATTCAAACTACAGTTACCTATATAGCGTCTTTTAGCAGATGCCATACTAACTAAAATTCTCGTAATCTTCAGATATTTCCTCAGTTGTATATATATATATATGATTCTGTGTGAATGAGTGTGTGTGAGAGAGAGAAAGAGATAGCGTACATAATTTGACTGCAGCGCGTTTCGTCCTTTAGCACATCGGCGGACTTATGTCCTTGAGACCGTGAGACTACCTATACATACGGTATGTCCGAGCGAATATGAGACTACCTATTCATACGAATCAGATGATACTTTTAATTTTGCATTGTTATTCTCGCGTTTTATTTAAATTTTTTTATTCCTTTTTCAACACCTTTGTTAATAGATTTCGCAAACTGTGATAATAGAAATTCAGCCAGAAATGAAAAAGTGTTGCTGGGGCGTAAATTTATTGTAAATGACTTTGCAATCAAGCCACTCTTTAGATATTTTCGCGTAAGGAATTTTTTGTCTCTTTTGATCCGAGTAGTATTTTTATGTCGAAATTGTCGACACTCTCGTTTTGGTGGGCAACCAACGCATCGATGTATTGTTTTGTTGAATATTCCTTCTGTGTTCATATTATATTTTACTTAAATTACTTCAGCTTTTTCCTATTTATGTTTGTTGCAATTATTACAAGTGAATTCCTCCTTAGATTTTTTGCAATATATATATATATATATATATATATATATAAATATATTTATGGGGGATGCCTGTTGCTTTTTCAATTCGATTATCTTTAAAGGGAATCGAGGCAATATCTTGGCTGAACATTCTGAATTGTAAGAAAGAATGAAAAGTAAATGAATGATGATTACATCAATAAGAAAAACGAGAAAAAGAAATTCTGCTACATATTTTTTTAATTAAAATACTGAAAATATAAATTATTTTTTAAATTACTTGAAAAGGTGTAGGTTGGGGAAAAATGCCATCCTTGTAACCTTTTCATAATTAATAATGCATTCTTGTAAAAGAAGGTCTTAGTAGCAGTTGCAACCAGTAGACAGTAAGCCTGCCACCAGAGTGTGTTGAATGGGACGCAGCATTTATCTCACTTGCCCAACGCGTAAAAATGTGTATATCAAAATTAATTCACAGCATTTTTACTGGTTGGGGAATTTATTTCTTGTTTCGCAGCCCCACACAGATCATTTAGTGACAACATTATACTTATTTACACACTGCGTAGGAATTACTTGTCTGAGCCCAGTTGAAAGCCATGATTTGAATACTGATTTTATAGATAGACCCTTTACACTTCGCATCATATTTTCAATTTTGTTTAATAAGCTTTGTTAAAATAGAAATCACTGCCCAGTTTTTAATGAAATTGCTTTATCTATTGAATCAGCTGTCAAGAAGTCCAAGGCATTGCCTGAATTAGCTTGACGAAAAATAGATAAAACTGATTATTCTAAATGTATTCATGCAATTTTAACATTTGCCAGATTCAAATATTGTATCGACTTTTCACGATAGTTCATCAAGTCGCATGAACCAGATACAATCCTATCTCATTCGAATTTACATGTGATTCACGAATTTCGTCACGAAACGGGAGCAAGAAATGTTCAATGAACGTTTCCACCCAACTCTGTGGCAGCACTAATCGAAAGATGCCATCAAATCGAAAAAAGAAAAGAAAGTTGATATATGAAAGAAAATGCTAAAAGCAAGATGGCGGCTAGAAACTATCAGAAAGAAGAAGTGGAAAAAGAGAAATTAAAAAGAAAAATGAAAAGAAGATTTAGAAAATAAAGGATACAAAACAAAAGAAACTCAAAAGAAATAATGATGAAATAAAGCCAATAACATGAAAAATCTTGATCCTATCTCTCCCTACAGCAGATGGTGCACTTCTCATGATGTAAGAATTTCCCGTCATTTTGCGATTTTACAAGTCAGCATAATTTATACTGGCGGCAAACTGCCTGCATACGGATAGGCAGTGAGTTATGTAAATATGTAAGAATAAAAAAAAGTGTAATACAAGGTTGCATCTTCTCACCAGACATTATAAATTATATATTTGGAAAGCGTATTAATTGAGGACAGAAAGTGTGACATTGACATTTGAATGTGCCTTGGGATCGCAAAAGATGCTTTTCAAAAGCTGAGCAATGCATTATGAAACGAGGCAATCGTTAGAGACAAAGAGGGCTAAACGGATATGTAATATCAGTCCTTCTCTAGGGAAGTAAAAGCTGTACAATCTCTTCATAGATAAAGAAGAGACTTGAAGCAACAGAAATATTGTTCTACAGAAATATGATGAGAGTATCATGGACCACACGATGAAGTTTTAAAGGTAGTGGCAACTAATGGGATATTTGTACATAACATCAGAAAGCCAGGTAAAATTTCTAGGACAACATAATTAAAAAAGAGGAGTTCATACTCCCAGGATTGAAGGGAACAGAGACAGAGGAATGCAGGGTACAACCTACCATGTGAGCTTGAGTGAATGGATAGCGGAGTAAAATTTGAAAATGAAAAAAGATAAAATTTACTAAGAGTTACGAAATACAGGTAAATGTAGAGCGCCATGATTCTGAAATAACACGGTAAATAGAAGAAGAAGAAGAAAAAGAAGAAGAAGAAATTGATTTATACCTTTTCTAAAAGTGTTAGTGCTAAAGTAACTGACAGTTATCTGATTTCGCAACTGGAGGCATACCCGTTCAACACGACCTTCATTATGTGGTTTGATTAGAACGACTGAATCAAATCAAAGAAGTGTCCAGTTATGACATAGCCTTCTAGCTTGCACAACAAGATCCCAGCGTGCAAGACTTTCAAATGCTCTGGAAATATCCAGGGTAACAACTCGAGCATCACAGTTTTTATTTCATTGCATTACATATATATATATATATATATATATATATAGAGAGAGAGAGAGAGAGGGAGAGAGAGAGAGAGAGAGAGAGGATGGCTCAAAAGTAGTTGGACAGTAAATGAATTTGATCAGTTTTTGAGTTATTGGAAATGAATATATATACATTTAGAGAAATTTATTTATAAAATTTAAACAATATATGACAAATACGGCATTAATAATTAACAATCATTCGATTTCGAATCTTCTAGACGGAGATTCGAAATCGGTTTCTCTTACTAAGCGTCGCACTAATCATTCAACTACTATTTCAAAATTGGAAGATTTAAATTTGACGAAGTGTTGAAGAATAACAAAAAAGAGTAACGGAAAAAAACATTGACAGGTAATGAAAAGCCAAATAAAACAATTTAAAAGGAATAAATATTGAAACTGTTTCGAGTTTATTTCAACAATTCAATGCCAGGTAGGGGCAAGACTTCAAAATACAAAGAAAAACTCTCTCTCTCTCGCTCTCACTCTCTCTCTCTTCCCCCCTCTCTATCTCTCATTCATTTTCGATGATCAGGATAATTTTCAAAAGCAGTAAGTAAATAAGTATATGAAAAGAAAATCAAATCGAAGAATGAGGAAAAAATTAGAAAAGACTAGATAACGCAAAAACAAAAAAAGGCAAAATCATTTTCCCATCGGATGAAAATAGATTTGATTTTAATAAACTGCAGAGACAGAAATAATAACCAAAATTGTTTGGATCAAAAAATTGAAGCGGGATGAAAAGGAAAAAATGAAAAAAACAAAATATACAATTTAAGTCGAACTACAAAATGTACGCATTTTCCGTCAATCCTTTGTGGTACAGTGGATATCGACTCGGAACGAGAAATCAGGGAGCCGAGTTTCAATTCCAGTTGAATTCCTTGCATTCACTTACACACAAATACCCATGGGAAAAGTATTAATCCGTCTCTTCCCTCCAGTTATGAATTAAATAATAGGACAGATTGGGTTCTATAGCCTTTGCGGCAACCAATCTACCGCAGACAGCAATGGCAACCTACTGCGGGATAACCTTCTGCCCAGTCAGTCATTGCTCTTTCGAGACATGATCGATCGAAGCGTGTATTACGTATTGCACTTAACTTACTGACTACCAAAATACTTCCACGCACATACATTGTAGTTCATAATTAAATGGACATTAGGTGAAATAGGCTTCTGTATTGGTTATATTATTTGTGCCTCATTGTTTAAATATTATAACTATTTTTTTTAAATTTATGTATATTGCTTTCCCATAATTCTGGTAAATATCATTTACTGTCAAACTATATTTGAATCATCCTATATATATATATAATGCAAAAAAATAAAAACGGTGATGCTCGAGTTATTGCCCTGGATATCTCTAAAGAATTTAAGAGTCTGACACGCTGGCCTTTTGCACAAGCTGCAGGGTTATGCCATATCTTAACGCTTGTTTGATTTGATCCAATTGTTCTTATCAAACCGCGTAATGAAGGTCGTCTTGAAAGGTCATACCCCCATATCCTATCATAAGAATGCAGGTGTCCCCGGGGGCTCTATCCTAGATTTCATTTTTTTTTGTGATCTTCGTTAAGGATCTACCTGATATGATTTGATCCCCAGTAGACATTTACGCTGACGACAATACTTTTACTTCCGCCTCAGCAAGAAATTTGCTAAGGCTGACAAAACTAACCTCGGTTCTGATCTTGAAACATTCAATCTGTGCTAATCTGTTGTAAGAAATGGCTTGTAAATTTTAATACTTCCAAAACAAAGCTGCTATCCTTTAACCACCGCAGACACCTCTTTTACCCCCAATCAGCATAGATCAAGCTCTAGTCTCCAGAAAAGCAATACACTGCACCTGCTGAACCTCACTTCCAAAGCAGACCTCAGTTGGAACGACTACATTGAACCTATAGCTCAATCTATTGCTAGGAATGTTGAGTTACTGTATTGGGGGAGGAAGTTTTTCTGGCCTGATTCCATCTTACACCTATAAAAATCAAGTATCCGCTTGTGCATTGAATACTTTTGTCATGTTTGGTCAGGCGCCCTTGGTATTCATTTTTGGGTTCTCGACAAAATCCATAATAGAATATGCAATTTAATCAATTCTGACTTGGCAGCTGGACTCCAATCACTTTCACACCGAAGAGATGTGGCTTCCCTCTGTCTCTTCTACAAAAGTTTTCCCGGCTTCTACCCTGATAAACTTAGCTCCCTGCTTAGCTCCAAAATAGTTATAAATGTGAATATAACCGCCTTTTCTATTATAACAGTTTGATTTCTAGAATTCTACGTTGTGGAGCTCCCTTCCGTATACTTGCTTCTCTGATAGCTACAATCTCCAAAGATTTAAGTGCAACGTCAATTGCAATCTCTTATCTCCTTGACTCCCATCCTCTCTTATTCTTTCTCCGACACAAATTGTATCTTGTTCTTTTCCATTTTCAATCTACAATCACGTAACTTTCATCAGATTAGTATTTTCAAATTTATCTTACCCATTCTCTGACACCCCCCGTAACCAGCTCCTCTTTCTCTTTAAACCGGTTCCTCTTTTCACTTATGTAACTTTTCGCTACCTTCTTATATATCCCCCTGCGCACCAGTGACAGTACTGCCTTCCTTGGGTTGAAATGATTTTAAAAAATAACTGAGCATGTTCATGCCGACTTCGAAGTTTAGTAAGGGCACCGTTATGTACTCCTCATTAATCGGGACTGCTTTTCTTTTTTTGATTCTTGTATTACACCCAATAACTCAAATTTTTATAAATAAAATTTTACCAATCAGTGCGCTTTGCAGCGACTCATAACGGTGATTGTCGCAACTGATGAATATATAAATATACATTTAGCGATTCATTGATTTTAGAAGACTTATTAAATAAGACCTCGATGATCTCACAACAAGTACAACATTACATTTTACTTCTGAATCCTCTGCGATAATCATTGTCGTATGTAACTGATTTTCATCAACTATTGACACATATTTAAGGAGCAGATAGTTTGGATAATACAATCATCATTGCAATATATACAAAATATCTGCTTATTTACCATGCAGCTGTATGTTAGCGGGTAGCAATCATTTCGGTGCGTGAGCAATTCTAAGGACAAACAGATGTCAATATCATTTAACTATGTTTTCGTTTAATCATTTTTTCTATTTTCTTTTTTAATATTCTTTTCATTATCGCATTTTATTTCCTCCTTAATTTATTTTCTTTATTTTTGTTTTCATCTCTCTGACATGTTGTTTTTCGTGTATTCTTTCTTACTCTCTTCAATTTATCCCGTTCTCTTTGTCTTTTATTTATGACTTGCTCACGGTCTTTCGGTTTAAGCAATTTCCTTGTTGTTGAAGTGTTTTGCTTCTTTGTCCAATTCCGCTAATTTTAACTTCACTTACATTTATATGTAAATTTAAAGAAGGTGTTTTCAATTTTTCTCTATACCATTTTTTATGTTCTGTCTCTTGCGGTAAAGTTTTATACGCAAATCACAAATAGAAGCTCAAATATACAAACACACAGAAGTTATTTTCCTATGATTAAAGATAAATATTTATAGAATAAAAATATACTGTGTGTGTATATATATATATATATATATATATATATATATATATATATATATCCGAGTGAGTACAGAACGAAGGAAGAATTTTTTTCACCGTCCACAACATTAATACAACATTAATTTAAAACAGTGCTCGATATATAATGTATAGTGCTGTGAATATTTATTATAAATTATGTTTTAGAACATGTACATAATTTTTTTCTAATTATGTCCTCTACAATCATATGGTTGTTTCGACATTGGATATCCAACCTCTCCTCAGGAGGAATGAGCAAGAACTGAAATCATCACCACCTATATTTTGTTCATTGTTATTGTGAGGTTGGTTGGGGTTATTGATAATAAAGGGAACATATCTTCCGTGTTGACATTAGACTTAGTATCGAACATTTTCCAACCTTACATGAAAAACAACGCTAACCCAATATATATAAACTCCAACTCTAATCATCCACCATCCATTATTAAGCATATCCCATCATCGGTAGAACGTCTCATTAACACACACTCATCCAGTAAAAAAATATTTGATAAGCACAAAGTAATTTATAATAGAATCCTTAATGAAAGCGGGTATAAATCATCAAAAATCAGCTTTGTGGAAAAATTCAAAAGTTCAAAAAGCAAAAATAGAAACAAAAATCATATGGTTTAACCCTCCCTTCAATCATTCAGTTGACTTCGAACTGGGGCATAAATTTCTTAAACTAATAGAGAAGCACTTCCCCAAAAATAACCCTCTGAGCAAAATCTTCCATAAAAATACCATAAAGTTTAGTTATAGCTGTTCCAATATTCTGGAAAAAATAATCAAAATGCATAATATTAAAAGCACACAGCAAAAATAACTCCAACACTAATATAAGTCCGTCCCGTGATAACAATCTCTATAACTGTAGAAACCCCAACCAATGCCCTATGACCAATAAATGTCTGACGAAATCTCTGATATATATGTGTTCGATTTCATCCGTAGAAAATCCTAAAAATGAAAAAATATATATCGGGAATACCATGAACGTATTTAGAAAGCGCTTTTACAATCACCTCTCCTCATTCAATAACAAAGAAAAACAAAACATGACGTCTCACTCCAAATACTTTTGGAAATTAAAAGACGATAATAAAACGCCTACGGTTAAATGGAAAATCCTCAAACTAGCAAGAACGGCAAAAATCTATAAAGGAACCATGTTTTCTTTGCCTTAAAAAAAATAGAGATCCTTAAATATATAAATAGTAACAAGCTTTTAAACCAGAGGCATGAAACCACAGTAAACTGTAAGCATATTAAAGATCTAACCCTACAATCATGTTAAGAAATACTAGGAATTTGATTAGATATTTGTACTATAAAAGATTAAAAATGCTATAGAAAAAAATCGAAATAATAAATCCTTAAAGCAAGGTCTAATATCCACAAAAATATCTAAATAAATAAAATGAAAAATTAAATGAAATAAATAGGCTTCAAAACTATAATCTATGAAAAATTAAAAATTAAAGAAAAAATCGATCCTCTAAATTTAAAATTAAGATTAAATATACAAATTTACATAAATTATAAAAAACAGATAAAATACAAATTTGCATTTACCTTCTAAAAAAATGCAATTTTAGATTTTTTATAACTTCGCCTAAATACAAAAATAGTCCACACGTGAATAAACACCCTTATCCCACTAAAATAAAAATAAAAATAAAAATAAAAAATTCTATAGAAAATATAAAATTACTAAATTCTAAAGCAAAGTTTAATATTCCGAATTAGATTAGAAATCTACCCGTAAAAACCTTACTTAAATATAAAAATATTCCGTACTGGAAAAATCAAAATTAAATGAAAAAAATGGCTTCAAAATTCGAAAAAGAATCAATTTCTTATATTCAAAATGAAGATTAAATATACTATTTCAGATTAATTATATCATACACAAAAAATACTCCGTACGGAATAAACATCCCAGCCCTATCACGTTCATCTAAGGAACCCCCAAGGGAGACAGCCTGGCCACTAGATAAAAGAGAAAACATAAAATCTATCTAGTAACAACAGACACTCATTAATCAAGCACTAGCTAACCACGCCACTGTCCTAAAGATTCTTAAGGTCAACAAACAAGATGGGTTCCCTAATCACAAAGAACCCGCACACACACGCACAACTGACCAAGTAATCAACCTTCACACACCACGTTCTTCGAAATTCTAACCAAAAGATATACCCGACCAATAAAAACGTACATTCTAACAGCTAATGTCATTAATCAACCATTTAACTTCACACATTAAGTTCTTCAAAAGTCTAACGGTCAACACGGAAGACATGTTCCTTTTATTATCAATAACCCCAAATAACCTGACAATAACAATGAACCAAATGTAGGTAGCGATGATTTCAGTTCTTGCTCATTCCTCCTGAGGAGACGTTGGATACCCAATGTCGAAACAACCATATGATTGTAGAGGACATAATTAGAAAAAGTTATGTACATGTTCTAAAACATAATTTATAATATATATATATATATATATATATATATATATATATATATATATGTATATGTATATATATATATGTATATAATATATATATATGCTATCAGCATCTGTTTATTATATATATATATATATATATGTGTGTGTGTGTGTGTGTGTGTGTTTAGTTGATCCTAAATATGTTTCTAAAGACAACAATTGTAAAATATGCAGATTATGCTAGGAGGAAAAATTGGCTATTATGCTCTTCCCAGAAATAAATAAATTACTAAATGAAAGAACAGAAATTACATATCGACTCGGATCATAAAATCATAGATGAAAGTGTTCTAAGACTCTTAAATAATTTCTTCTAGTTTTGAATTTTTTCGGTTGTTTGAAAATTCAAATTGGGCGTTTGTAGAAGATCCCTGTTTGAGCGTTTGATAAACGGTAAAATCAGTTATTGCAAGCTGCATGAAGACACTAAAAGGTAAAAAACTAGGCCGCCGAAATAACTAATTTCCAACAAAACACTCTCTCCAAAAATTCCAACGGTCAAAGACTTATCCCCATATCACTAACCCCCACCAACACCTCGAACAAAACTAAATAAATGTAAAGAAAAAGGATTTCCGGTATTTTACACACCGCCTGATGAGACATTGAAGTTTCCATGTCGAAACGAATGTACCTTCGTAGCGGATATATATAGAATAATTTTGTACATGTTCTAAAATATAATTTATAATATATATATATATATATATATATATAGATATAGATATATATATATATATACTTTGCATGGAATATAGTGCAATTACTTGTCAAAGTACTTGTCAAAGCTTGACGCACAGATTTGATTAGTGATTGGCCATTTGCGTAAAGTCACACGTTCAAAGCATACTGTCAAACCTTTTACTTTTCTGGCATTAATACCATATAGTATCCATATATCGCTGCTATGAAAGTTGGTTCTCTGTGCAGGTCTCCGAGGTTTTTTTCCGTCTGAATCTATCCTGCACATTTATAAATCTACCATCCGCTCGTGTATTAAATACTGTTGCCATATATGGTCGGTTGCCCCTCCTATACTCCTTGGGCTTCTCGACAAGGTACAGCGGAGGGTCTGTAATGTGATCGATACCGACTTAGCAGACCACCTGCCGTCTCTCTCTCACCGGCGCGATGTGGCTTCCCTGTGTCTCTTCTATAAATACTTTCACGGCTTCTGCTCCGATGAACTTAGATCACTGGTGCTCTCTAGGTTCGAATTTGCACGAGATACTAGATTAGCAACTAGATCCCACCCTTTTACAGTGAAACCGATAAAATGCAACCGCAACTTCTACTCCAACAGTTTCTTTTCTCGCACTTCCCGACTGTGGAATTCCCTTCCACAAGACTGCTTCCCCGACGGCTGCAATCTCCAGGAGTTTAAATGTTAGGTCAATAGACACCTCCTAACAAGCTAACCCGCTTTCATTCTTTCAAACACTCTTCCCACCCACCCAACTATCTATCACCCCTCTTCCTATATCTAACCGCTCTTCCTATTTAACTTCCCCTATGTTGCCCCAACGCAATAGTGGCAGTGGAATCCCTTGCTTGGGGTGAAATGATTCAAAAAATATATATATGTATATATATATTATTTATACAGGCGTCTCATGATCCCAGCAGCACTATACTTCTAATTTTATGAAAACGAAATCGACTTAGTTTTCTTTCCTGGCGATCCTTGTGCACATTTTATTATGTATATCTCCCCTTTCAAATCACTTCCTCTGGAGTCTATATTTCTTCAGCTTTGGCAATTTAAATTTTCTGAAGCCGTTCTTTATTTCTTACCGTAAAAACTTGATTCAACAATTTCTAATCGCGTCGTTACGTCACATTTTTCATACAGTATTTCCATAGATACCCCTTTTCGGAGACTTTCAAAATCAACAAATCCTTGTTTTAACTCATTAAGGCTGGGCTTATGTTTCCATCTTTGTCCCTGTACCATGTATGTCATTTTGCCGCTCTATTTTTTATAACCCCATTTCCAAGAATTCATTTTTATATTGATACATTTTAAGAAAAAACTTATCTCGTGGTTTTAAGCATTTACTCATAGTGTTATTTCTTGATGGTCTTGCCTTACGCTCTGCTTTTAATTTATTAAAAATGGATTTAATCTTAAGCATCAACTCTTCAGACAACATTCCAGACACGGTGTTCGCTTTTGATATTATTCTTAAAACACTCAGAAATAGCATTACTTCATCTTACGGGTCATCGCACGACATCTAGTTTGACCTTGTGCGCACAGTTCAAGCAACCTGGGGGATGTTGCAGTGTAGGTCATGTTGGCTTTGATTCAGTCTTTGAAATCTTTCAATGGCATACCACAATTTGACTATCTCTTACGAAGCTCGCCATATAGAGTTTGCTTTGGAATTTTGTCATTGTCAATTCGTATGGCATGAATGATCCATCTGAGTTTTTTACGATCATCGTTTCTGAAGGCATAATTCTGATGTTGAATAAAATAATACATGCCTCTTAAAGATTTACACAACCTTTGAATTGCAATTTGCTAAAGACAACTATAAAATATAACATCAAAAATAGAAGAATAAATAAATACTAAACTGTTGCAAAATTGAAACTTAAATCCTGTTCCTTATCTAACATGCTTATAGAACGACATCAATAATATGACAGAAAAATCATTGTTAATTGACGAGACTGCTTCTTATTTGATGCTATTTCTAATATATAAATGTGTGTGCTTATGTGTATGCGTGTTTGAGTGTTTGCACGAGCTCGTGAGTATGTATGTACATATGTATATGTGAATGTATATATATATATATATATATATATATATATATATCCATACATATATATATGTGTGTGTGTGTGTGTGTGTGTGTGTGTGTGTGTGTGTGTACTTTTATTTCACACTTTTTATTGTGCTTCCGGTCTACATTAAAATTTAAAAATTGATACATATATAAACATTAACGCCTGGGTAGCGTCTACAAATCCGTTTAAAACAATCTTTAAACATAACCATTAAAAAATATGTTTCATATATTCTAGGTAGAAAATAATCAAGTATTATTTAATAAAACCGTTTTCAGCGTCCAAGATGGCTTCGATATCACCTCGCAAGTAAGCGCATTCCCGAATCGGATACCTTTGCATGGTGGGAGTCTCAGTTAGTCTCTCCCACGATGAGAGCTGAGATGCATTAGCCCAGGAGATTCAAATTAGGAGAACTAGGAAATTAGATACTGAGAAGAATATGATCGAGAAACGCGCCATGTGTAGACAAGAACTGAGAATATGTACGACCACAAAGACGATCTGCTGTATGATCATCATGTCTAACACCTCGATACTAGAGAAGGTATTGATCTAAAATCTCACTAAGAAGAAGCTTATATACCAGGAGATTATAAAATTGTTTGCAACTGCAACAATATATCCATGGCTTAGGCGTGTATAATGACTTTAAAAGTCACAACCCAAAATTTCAAGTGAGTTGGATATTCTATAAATACTCCCAACTATTAGGAACCATTTTGTGTATTTTTCGGATCATTCCACTTTCACGAGCGTGCTGAATGCGTCTTCTTTAGTAGAATCTTTTGTGACTGACAAAATGACGATTAAAATATTTTATAAAAAATTATATCATATTTAAATTCATCAATTTTTTTAATTATACATTGGTGTATATTACATGTTTGTGTGTCTTATCCCGATATTTATATCTTATAGGGGATAAACAGTTGATTAAAAAGTAATCAGTGTAGGCAGAATATACTGCGCATTTTGTCGTGTAACAAGAAAAATTTCTATTCCTCCTGAATCAAGAGTCGGAGACAAAGATGAATATGAAAACCAAACGAATTTAAAAAAACGAAAAAAACGATGGCAGTAAACCCAACGAGAATATGGAAAATTAAATGATGACAAAAAAACACACAAACCTAAAAGTTGCAGACGCCAACAGTGGGAGTCAGATCTTCAATTATTGCGATGGCTAGAAAGAATATAAATCATTAGAATCTTCTGAGTCAAATGCTTTTTTCCTTCTCTGACCAAATATTGAAAAAATAAAGCAGAAAGCACACGTGATATGCTTTCAAACTTTGTACAAAGTAAAGATCGAAGGAATATTACTCAGACTTTGTTTCAAGACAGTCGATGACTGCATATTTGCACGCATTTTCTTTTACCTAAAAAGACCTATCATATTGGTACGTCAATATACATATATGTATATACATCTGTATATGTATGTGTTTGTGTGTGTGTTTATCTGAAGTGTACACGAAATTTCCTGTGGCTAGGCTTTTGAAAACAATGGAGTCTACTGACCGTAGAATATATGTTATTTTAAGACAAAATGCTCGACGCGTATAAACATACACACTGGGCGCATGAACTTAAAATGATAAAGACATCTTCTGCTAAATTGTGCAAACACACCAGAAACACCCATTTCCAATGAGATTAAACTGGAAAAGACGTGTTTTGCTGAGGCTAATGTAATACACATCAGTACTTATGCGCTTGGGCAAGTGGTTAGAACGTTTGGTTTAGTCGATGAAGCCCGGTTTCGAATCTCCCCATTATAAAATTGGCGGCTTCTTGATGTTATCCGTCTGAATTAGCAACGTTTTTGTGCCAGACCTTTGGAAAGTGTTTGAAAATCTATACCACGGTTTAACCCAAGCCTTGTGAGTATGTATATGTATGTATGTATGCCGCATTCACCCTAGTCGGGTTGAGCGGGCTTCCTCCCTGACGGAGCAAGTCTCATTGGGATTTGTTTAAGGGCAGGGTCCCAAGTCCTACCCCGTTATTTAACCCATAACTGGAGGGAACGGACGGATTAATACCTTTCCCAAGGGTACTAGTGCGCAAGTGAATGCAGTGTGCTCGACTGAAATTGGAACTAGGCTCACCGATTTCCCCCTCCAAGCCGACATCCACCGCACCACAACGCACATCCGTGAACGCTAACAGCACCTGGTATTCCCAAGTGGTCACCCACGTAAGTACTGACCAGGCTCAACGTTGCTTAACTTCGGTGATCGAGCGGGAACCGGTGTATTCAACGTGACATGACCGTTACAAGCCTTGTGAGTGAAATGGAATAGACGATATACTTTGGTTGGCACGAAGATACAACTCATAGTGGGCGAGAATATGAGCGTCCTGGTCTTGTCCAGACTGTTGTTCACGGTAGATAACGCAGTCTCTCCAAGAATAGCTGCAGTATAAATAACAGGTGGGCATTGAACAAGAAGGTTTAGCTAGCCGCACTAACAGACAAGATTTTTTAGATACGGGCGGCCAAACATACATATCAGTGGATATGGTTGACTTGAGTGGAATTTTGAATGGAATACATGTATATTGCTAATTTTCTTAATTGCTATAAATATATGCTTACTTAAAAAAATTAGACACACACACACACACACACACACACACACGCATATATATATATATATATATATATATATCATGGCGTTAAAGGCAAGAAATTATTTACTATATATAGTCTATGATAAACATTAAAACAAAAAAAACAGTTGACCGGTTTCTTCCCCTCTCGTCAGAACTGTAAACGAGGATACAAGTTGTAAGAAAGTCTATCGATGACTGCATATTTGCATGCATTTTTTTGCCTAAAAAAGGACCTATCATCTTGGTACCTCAATGCACATCTATATTTATAGATCTGTATATGTATGTATTTGTGTGCGTATCTGAAGTATACACAACACTTTTTCCTATAGGACATGATAAACTTTAAAGCAAAAAACACCAGTCTAGCGGTTTCGTCCCCTCTCGTCAGAAATGTATACGAAGAAATAAGTTATAAGAAGAAAGTATGTCGCGGATGACGTGAATGAATAGACAAGGAAAAAATAATAAAAGTTATTGCATCTAAAGATGCTAGTCACACAGCAAAACAAGCCCAAGCAAACAGTCTCTTTCTTTACAAATAGAGGGTCGTCTGCATCTGATGAACAGCGTCTCCAACACCTTCAGATAAAATAACGAGTGTGCTCTGGCCAAAACAGAGAACCAGTTAACACGTTATTCTCGACAGACTTTCTTCTCATAATTTTTTCCTCGTTTACAGTTGTGACGAGAGGGAACAAAACCGGCCGACTGTTGTGTTTTGTTTTAAAATTTATTATGGTCTATATGTTTCTTACCTTTAAACGCCATAATACGTTTTTGTACTGTCAAAATCATATATATATATATATATATATATATATATATATATATATATATATATATATATATAAAGAAATTCTATTTTATATTCGACATCATAGGTTATATTTATTGGCTACATGAATTTGAGTAGATTTTTAAGCAGTGAAAATCTAAGTCTATCTATTTTTGCAATCAACAACGAAAAATATATTTTTTTTTGTTTTTTAATCAATTCACTCAAGCATGGCAATAATAAGACTAAGACGCAAGATGCTACAAAAAGTGAAAGAGAATGCCAAGACTTTAGAAAGAACCGGAAACACAATCCTAAGCAGGAAAGAAACGGTAAACTCTACTCTTGTTCAAAAGAGTGGGTAGGTCTTTGAATCAGACGATTGGCGAATCTGATTTTCTTTTATTTGTAATAACATCAGTATCAATGTTAATTTACAAGAAAGCAGCTTTAGAAAGATATGAGTTAAAATAACTTACTTCACCTAAGTTTTACCATTGCCGGCAGTTAGTGGCTTTTCGAAAGGCACCCAAACGGAATTGTGCTCTTAAATACCTTCGAAAATATCACTACTAGAATTGTCGACAGATAATATTGTGTTTCATTCCGAAATGCATGCTCGTGCATTAACTGAAGCTCACATGTTAAAGCGAGTCGAAAGTAGCCTGGATGAAGCAAAGAAAAAATAGAATAGCATGAAGAGATGTTCTTTGAAAAAAGTCAGTATATATTGTTATGATGGAAGGCAATGCTATTAGCAAGATTTCTAAAGGGTAAGTAAGCTTTTTCGGGTGTCCATTTGGTGAAGTATCTGTTATAGTGTGAAGGGCGATTTCTCTCAATTGATGGCGATGGAATGAAAAACGCTCAGCCTTATGTAAACGTCTTACAGATATGTCTTGTCTTATTTGTACAACTCCGTTTTTGAATCTTTCTTTTCTTTTTTTATCAATCATTTGCTGAACCAAGGCCATCGAGTAATTGTTGGAATCACTGGGATTCACCTGTATGCCCAGAACTGAATACGCCACAAATTGCAGTCTCATTGAGAACTTCTTTAGCAAAATTACAAACGTGTCTATGATAGAGCAAGTTAATTTGAAAAGCCAAAATTTTTCGATAGATTTCACAAAGTTTTCCATGGTGAAATTCTACTTGCAAACTCTGAGGATTTAGTATTCTCAAAGCGAAACAGGTGTATTTAGATTTTAGATTTAAAACAAAACTGATAACTATTATTCTGCCAATTAATTATTTTCTTTTCATATTTATTTCCAAATAAATCATGATGCTTTTCTATTTGTCTTCCTCTCAGGAACGTTTAACGATTTAAAATGTCCATATAATTACACTGTACTTCCTATCGAGAAAATTAAATTAAGATAAACTTTTTCATTAAAACTTTTATATATAATAGCATCGATGATTACGCTCTTTGACTAACATTAGAAACTCATAAATAATGGTAAACCTTTAAATAATATTATACACGCACGCAAACCACACGCACACACACACACACACACACACACACACACAAATATATATATATATATATATATATATATATATGACAAAAATAGATTTTGAGATGGTATATTTATTAGTAAAATTTATCAAAGATAGACCTTATGTAAATATAAAATGGACACTGAATGTTCTGTTTCATGTGTTTTGTTTTGACATATATATATATATATATATATATATATATATATATCACGTGTGATAAAGCAAAGGATGAATATTAAATGTAGAAAATATAACTTGTGTTTGTTTAACTGTATGCATCAGGTGTTCTTTTTAAATAAAATGAGAGAAAACATTTACGAACGTCTGCGTTGAGAGAAATCAAGTGACCGATTAATTTTCATTCTAAATAACTTAAAAATCATGTTTAAATCATAAATGAAATATATTTAGGTTTAAATTCTAATGAAAATAAGGTTAAACAACCTTATATATATATATATATATATATATATATATATATATATATATATATATATATATATATATAAATCTGTGCATCAGGGTTTGTAGAATTTATTTCATTATCCTAACGTTTTTTTGTGCGGGCAAGAAAACAAGAAAGTTAAGGAGTATACTCAGCAAAATATTCTTATTATTTCTAGAAAGGTAAAAATGCAGTTAGAACCCAGATGTTGCTTAGTTTCTGGAGAATTTGAATAAGCGAACGAGTTGTGCGCTGAAAAACTTTGTGACTCGAATGATAACGATCAAATGAAAACATTAGTAGATAATCAAATAAGATAACTTCACTTTAAATTGCAAATACGTTTTTGAGGATTTTGTATCATAATTTTTTATGTATTACTGTATTACTAGTAGCTCTAACACACCTTAAATTCTTTCCAACTTTGTTGCATCCTATACTGTTTTGGTCTAATCATCTCAACTCTTCCTAGGATCTTCAATTCTTACAAAGACATGATGCAGCATCTCATTATCGGATTTGGTATGAGCACTTCTAATAGTTGTCTTCTTTTTGTCGTTGTCTTATCTTTCTCTAGCTTATTATCTTTCTTCTTTTTTTTGTTTTTTCTTTCTTTTTCTTTTTTCCGTTTCTTGATTTCCTCTTTCATCTATTTTTCTTTTTTCTTTTTCTCTTTTCCATCTCTTTTTCTTCGTAAATTTTAATTTCATTTCTCCTTCTACTTTTTCTTCTTTTTCTTTTATTTCGCCTACTTTTTTCTTCATCTGCCTTTTCTTCGTTTTGTTATCCTCTTTTATTTTTCATTTTTCTTTTTTTTTTCATTTTTCTTTATTTTTCCTCTCTTTGCGTTTTTCTCATTTTATATTTTTCTTCTTTTCTTTAGTGTACTTTTTCTCTTATATTTTCTTTGGCTTCTTTTTTTCTTTCTTTGTCTTCTTTTTCCTCCTTTGCTTGGTATCTTCCTTTGTTTGATTTGTTTTTTTTTTCGCTTCTCTTTAACTTTTTCTTCTTCTTTTTACCTTCTTTTTCTTCTTCTTTTTACTTTTTTCTTCTTCTTCTTTTTCTTTCTTCGTCTTTCTCCTTTTTCATTCATCGGTTTTTTCTTCTCCTTTTTATCATGTTTTCTTTTCTTCCTTTCCCTCTTCTTTTTCTTTTTTTTTGTATTTTCTTCTCTTTCTTGGTTTTACTGTTTTTCTACTATTTCTTTATTTCTTATTTGTATGAGGAAATATAGTGACAGCAATTCTCCTCGGTCCCCCAACTACCACCATTGCAGTTCAATCATGTTGTCGTTATGATTGTTTCCATTCAACATGAGAATTTCAAATCTCCTAATCTCTGTGCAACTTACTTTGGGACAAATCCAAGCGTACCAATGACGATGCATTTCTCATATTTCATGTTTTTTTTTGTTTTTTGGCCAAATCCTGATATTTATTCAGCACGCTTCTTCGTTTTTAATTCAGTCATTTTTTTGCAAATCTTTTTAACAATTCTTTCTTCCTAGTGATTGTTGGATGTTGTCCACATTAGTAAAATATTTACTTTTTCTATTGTATAAAACAGTTATTATATCGTTCCCATACCATTGTTCGGCGTAGCAACTTTATAGGTTTTCTGCACAGTTTTTGTCGGTTAAGCGTTCCTTCCCAGCCATAATGTTTTAGCACACCTTGCATTTATATTTTATAGATTCATTTCTGTCTTCAAGAAGACGACATTTCATATTCTATTAAATTATGTAAGTCTCTGGGTTTCTGATATTGATAAGCCAGTTAATTGCCATACGTGAGAGACGCTTTTCGAGACATGACTGACGAAGCAAAATATTGTCCCACAGTAGGTTGCCATTTCTTTTTGAGGTAGACTGGATGTAAACCAAGGCTATAGAATCGAAACTGTTCTGCTATTCAACTCAAAGAGATGGATTCATACATTTCCCATGGGTATATGCATGTTAGTAAATGGAACGAATTTAAATGCAATTCAACTCCGAATTTTCATTCTGACCCTATACAACATAACGCGGATCATTTTTCTGAGATATTTTCCTTAAATTCTCTTACATTTTATCTCGTTTAATAAATCTGCTTCTCGTTTTTAATTATCTTTGCCAATATTTTTATTTTAAATGTTTTATAGAAAAAGGCGTAAGACAAGGATGTGTCTTTTCACCGGATTTGTTCAACCTATACAGCGAGAATATTTTGAGGACCCTAGATGACACACCAGGATTTGTTATTGGAGGCCACAACCTGAACAACATAAGATACGCGGACGATACAGTACTGATTGTGGACACGGAAAGGAAACTGCAAGATCTCATACAGAAAGTAGCAGTGGAGAGAGACAAGAAGGGACTACAAATAAACTTTAAGAAAACTGAGTGCATGGTCATCAGCAAAAGATACAACCCAAAATGCCAAATACAGGTGGGGGATAACAGAATCAAACAAGTCCAAGAATTTAAGTACCTAGGAAGTGTTCTAACAGGAGATGGAAAGTGCGACACGGAGATCCGAAGGCGAAATCGCGTTCCAGAAGATGAGCAAAATACTAACACACAGGAAAATCTCAATAGAAACGAAGAAAAGAGTGCTAGATTGCTACGTGATGTCAGTTCTTCAATACGGCTGTGAATGCTGGACAATATCATCGAAAATGAGGACAAAACTGGAAGCGGCCGAAATGTGGTTCTACAGAAGGATGCTACGGATATCGTGGACTGAGCATACAAGCAACGACGAAGTGTTAGAAAGAATGGCAACAAAAAGGAAATTGATGCTGAGCATCAGGAAGAGACAACTGAAGTTCCTGGGACAGGCAATGAGGAAGGAGAGCCTGGAGAACCTGATACTGACTGGACAGATAGAAGGAAGGAGAGACAGAGGAAGGCAGCGGATAACATATTTGCAGGGTCTGATCAGGTGGATGACGGAACGGGGGTTGCCAGGAGCAACAAGAGCAAACATACTAAGAGCCACAAGGGATAGGGAGACGTGGAGATCCATGATCGCCTACGTCCTGAAGGGACAGGGCACATAGAAGAAGAAGAAGTTAGATTGCTTTGTTGCAATATTTCTTTGATACACATTGTACATATACTATTTTACTATTATTGTACTATTTTATTAATCACAATTCAAGGTCAATAACTAATGACTGATTATGATGTAATCAATTCATTTATATTAATAGGAATCAGTTACAGGTTATTGTTAATAACATTATATTTATTTGCATTTTCAAACCATCTGAACTCATATAATTTACCTGAGGAGAACGTAAACATGTATTCACAAAATTCCAACACTCTCTTGCATAGAATAATATCATACATGTACCGTTACACCATTTTGCATTAAAGATCTTGGTTATGGTATTTCATGATTTTTTTAAATATGACAAAGATAAAACTTACAACCACTATAGACGAAAAAGAGATTAAATCTTTCTCTCTGTCTTTCTCTGTCTGTCTGTCTGCCTGTTTTTCTCTCTCTCTCTCTCTATATATATATATATATATATATATATCGAGTGAGGGAGGGAGAGAGCTATAAATACAGATAGATAAATAGACAAAGAGAGACAGAGATAGAGAGAGAGAAATTAATATATCACAAAAACCCAAATTGTTCGTACAGCTCACAGAAAAACTGCCAAGTGCCCAACTGCAAACTTAGAAAGATAAAATATTAAAATAAAATTTACTAACAACTAAAATCATAAAAACCTACACACAAACTGCAAAATAAACAAGCTTGGAAAAACCTAGCATTCAGACACTTGCCTAAGGAATAACCAACAGTTTTCTATGGCTAGATTATTAAGACAAAAGAAGAGAAACACTCCAAAAGAAACCGCTGCTTAGGTTTAACATTCCTCCGGTTAGTAGAATATATATATATATATATATATATATATATATATATATATATATATATATATATATATTGATAAAAAGGGTCTTTTTAAAAAATATCAGCAAGGCTCCTAAAATATACTAATAAAAATTAACTTTTAAAATAATTTGATCCTAAACACGGCGACAAAGCTACTAAGATACAAGATGGCTACTTAGTGTGAAATAACATAAGAAAAGAAATCATAAAGGAAGAAGCCATTAAAATAACGGGAATTAAGAAACAGAAGATGGTGATTGGTATTGCATTCAAATTTTTGAAGATTAAAATTCACTTGAAAGTAGGAATTCGAAAGAGATTTCTCCAAGCGAGGATTTCGAGAGAATAACCTCTCAGCTTAGAAGTCACGGTTACATCTAAGCATTTCAACTGCAATAAAAAATTAATAATATAATAATAAAAACAGAAAAAAAAACGAGCGATTCTCATTTCCTTCTTTTTTATTTTTAGATTGATTGGAAAAGTAAATCGTCTGCGTACCATGACTAAAAAGAGAGGGAACAAATTTCCACATTAAAAATACACACACACATTGTTAACATACAAAGATGTGTATATATATTTTTATAATCATGAACCACGTACGCCAGGCAAGAGATGCGTCTGAACACCTTACACGTGAGAGTTTTCCAAGGCATATTGGGAATGTCATAGCAAATCAAGTTGCCCAACACTGAGGTCCTGTCTCGCGCGAGTCTGCACACCATGTTCACATTCCTTAAACAGCGCAGACTCCGCTGGCTAAGCCATGTCCACTGCATGCCAGACGGTCGAATCCCAATAAACTTCCTGTATGGAGTTCTGGTCTCTAGAAGAAAAATCAATGGGCGGCCACAGCTGCGGTATCGTGATATCATAAAGCACGACATGAAGGCGGTGGGCATCATCACGGTGTCATGGGTAGAATGGCAAACAATCGATCCAAGTAGAGAGGAACCCAGGCCAAATAACTTAAATCAAGGGAGGAGCAGCTGACACAAGCCGCCATGGGGAGGCGGGTTCGCAAAATACAAAGTGACAGTTCCGAAAACCAGAAACAGAACATAAATGCACCCTCTGCAACAGGGACTGCCACTTCCACGTCGGTTTTTACAGTCACAGACGCCAATGCTCCAGACAAGCAGACAAGTAAAATTCTCCACATTGTCAACGCTGACCGACGGAGGCCTACTACACTGATCAGACTGGAGCCGAGTTTCTATTCTTTTTGTTCAAGAACGTCGCATAAATTCGATAGGATAAGTTATGAAAATTTTCTGACGAAAGACTGAAATTGTTTTAAATTGTCATTGATGGGGATTGTATAATTTCTCTTTGCCCATTAGCGTATCATTTTAGTAAGTACAACTATTTTAAGCATTATTATTGATTTTAAATTAGTTGAATAACAACTCCTTATGGAGTGATAGTTTACACAGCTCCGCCATTTTTCCTGATCAAAAAGACCCTTTCAAGAGAAAACTTAGAGATTCCACTGCCCTATCTCATTTGATCTTCTCCGCCCTAGGAGTTCGATTTATCTGTTGTGAGATAATGATTTCAGGATGTATTTTGATAATAAGTTCAGCAAGATATTTTTTTTCTCAATATTATATCGCAATAGATTGTCCAGAAATGCATATTAACTCAGGCATTCACAATATCTTATTCCTTTTCTTAATCTTCTATATGCTATACCATTGATTACTATAAGGATAGTTCAGTGACAATTTCACATCTTTAAGTTGCTATTCATAAGAGCCTTCCTATAGGGGTTTATTGCTCTTAAATACAGATATTTCTTTCAGCTCTCGTAAAAAGCACAACGACGATTGGTTTATTCCAGGTAGTAATAGGCTATGGAAGACATTTTAAATTTATTACAGCCGCATGTCAGATATTTCTGACAATGGCGTACCTTTACTCTGTTAAACCGTTAATGCCCATCGACTACAACTGGGAATTATTATTGGTAGAAACCTATAATTATTGCTGGAATTGAATCATTTCCAATCTAGCAATTTGAATCCATTAAAACACGACAATAAGCAAGGCAAGGGAATGATTCCCTTCCCATGATAAAATATTATAGTATTAAAACTCTTTTTTAGCAGCAAAAGTTAATCAATTTTACGGGTTTCGCATTTCCGAGAATTTCGCATTAAATTTAAAACTGTCATGTTGCCTGGTATAATCTGCATCTTTTTGATCTTCCAATTTTCTGGTTTACCTGTTGGTGGATTTGTTTATTTATTTTATGGATTATCACTATTTGTTAATTATTTAAAGCCGAAACATATTTTTTAATAGCTAATATTCAAAAAATAATTATTTTCTTCTTTGCCATTGAATATTATATTAACAATTTTGAGGATAGATATAAATTATATAACAATAATTTTCCAAATACTTCTTAATGTGCCGTGTCTTTCAGGACAAAGCGATCATGCTCCTCCATATCTTCCTGTCAATCATTGCTCTTAATGAATTTTGTCTTTTTGCTATTAGGACCTTGAATAAGTTCCCGCTGATTTTTCATGAAAAGTAATGATTTATCTACAAAATCAGTAAGAAATATGTCACTGGAATTATTGTCCATCGCTACCCACTAATTTTTAGCGTTTTTCTGGCAGCATTTGAATCACATATACGATAAGTTTATAAACGATAAGTTTTTAGCGGCTAACCATGAATCGGCCCATTTTTTGACATCATCATGAAAATAAATATGCTTATCAACCAGGTAAGGTGCTCTCGATCGGAACAATTGATAATCTGACAGGGCAATGGCTGATGAATACGTTGGGTGGGAATTCCCATTTAAGCGTTTTCAAGTAGGTTTTCATACGTTCTGCAACATGCGCGTTAGAGTTGTCATGTTGTAAAATCACTTTGTCTTGTCTCTGTGTATAGAGGCAGTGTTTTCTTCAATGCTTGGCTCAAACGCACCAATTATAATCGATAGCGATTTCCCTTGGTAGATTTGTCGTTTTGTGTAGTTGATAATATACTACATCTAACTGATCCCACCAAATACACAGCAGAAGTTCTTTATCTTCAACATAAAAATCATTATTTTTGAAGAGTCTAAACTAATTTCTGTATGTTGTTTCCTACAGACCATTTTCGCCGTAAGCCTCAACAAGAATTCTGAATGCTTCAGGTACAGATTTCGTTTGAATAAAGTTATGCAGTAACGTTCTGCGCAAATACACTTTAGTTAGCACGAAATCCGGTATATATGTTCCCTATGTCTTTTCTCTAAATACTTCCATGGTAATTGTTTTCATATACCTTCCACTATGGTACCTAGACTTTATAGTACCTAGAATTTAATCGCATTACTGAATGAGTAACACGTATTCATCAATCTAGAGTTGAATTGGTTAAATGCAACCGTAAGTTCTATGCTATCACTTTATTCTCATACACTTCTTGCTTGTTAAAATTTCTTCCAGTTACATGCTTTTCAGTGAACGTTGATCTTCAAAACAACCGGGCAGAGAGAAGTGGACAATTTTCTTGGCGTTGTATAATGATTATATCTTTCTTCATTGTGCACCTAACCAATAAAATGCCCGCTGTACGTTCACAAGGGAAGGAAAAGTAAAATAACACCACTGCGAAAAATGAAAACCTGAACCCTCTTTCCAAAACATTTGTCTGTTTATTCTCGGATACGCCCAATAGAGATGATAGGTAAATAACAAATTAACTTTGCTGTTTCTGACATCTTTCACGAGAGACTGGCGGGAAATGTATTATTTTCGGCTGATTAAAACTCCGACTTTGACCATCAATTTCCGGCTCAGGACTTTATAATTACTCCACCGATGTCCTGTCATAATAGATGCGTTCATATGAATGCCTAAACTATCACCTATATACAACTTTTTCTTTGAACAATGACTGAGAATTGTGTCAATGAATGGTATATTTCATCAGATATTATACACAGATGCAACAGGATTACAAATGAACAAAATAAACTTAACAAAACAAATCACTTGAAAAGTTCCAGAAGCAGTCACTACTAAAATGCTTAGCACGTGTTACTTGAAGGAAAAGCATCATGCACTCAAGATTTTAAGTTTCCACACTACTTCAAATAAAAGTTTTGGAAGAAAACTCCAATCAATACCATAAAGAGTGATAACAGTTAGTGAACTTGTGAAGCCTGTTTTTCCTAGAAAAACTGTTTAAATATAAGGATTTTATAAATTTCAACTAATATTAACGGTAGGTGTTCGGTCAGTGAAATACAAAATGTTTCTTGTATAGAAACGGTTATTTTCACCATTTATTGTTTAAAAAATGAGAGAAGCAAAATGGGCGAATGTCAAATTACGTTCTTTTAGAATCACACTAACCAATTAGTGAAATCAAAAAAAGCTGTTTATTTATCAAAATAAACGCGCAAATTTTCGATTCTGCAAATCGATCGATGAGTCAATTCGTCGATATTGACAGATTTTTATACAACTTATGGAAATCAGAAAAACGATAATAAATATTAAGAGATTTTTCTGATGGGTCGATTTGCCGCATGGGTAGCACATGAGAATAGTAGTGAAAATAATTGTATATTCAAGATATTGACTTGCATACAACCTTAGAAAATGTGAGGAAAGTAACTTCGATCCATACTAAAAAGAGAAATAACAAACAGTAGGCTTGAGAAACATATTTGAACCAACAGTAACGCTAACATTTCAGTCAGTGTATGTCGAATATTTCCTTATAAGAAAACTACTCTTTTAATCATTGCTTATACAGGAAACGCATGCAAAGATATATGCATATTTCTAACCACTCCAGGATTTTAAGCTAGTATTATAAAATTTGATTTGTGAAAGCGTATTTGTTCACCAATCCGGAAAATTATTCTAAATCGACGTTCACGTTCAAATAAAACCAATCACATCGGATAATATATTTAATAAGTTAAACTCACAGATTATTAACTCTACAGTGAGATCATATGACGTAGCTTAGAGGTGGCACAGGACCAGAAGTATGGGGCACCCAGTGAGGACCGAACTTACTATTCAGTCGAAGGTGACACGTGTCATTATCAGTCAGTTAAGTGCCATACGTCATACACGCTTGGGCGATCATATCTTCAACGCGACATGACAGACTGAGAAGATGATTTTCCCGCAGTATGTTGCCATTATTTTCTACGGTAGACTGGTTGCCAACCGAGGCTATAGAACACAATCTGTCCTGATATTTGACCCATAACTAGAAGAAAGAGACGGATTAATACCTTTCCCAAGGATATATATGCGGAAGTGAATGCAAGGAACTCGGTTGCACGATTTCGCCTTCCAAGCCGATATCCACTGCACCACAACCCACGTGTGATTATATGTTTCTCATTTAGTGATTGAGTATGAGACGTGGCAAAAAATACTCAATGCCTAAGGCCAATTTGGGACATTCGTAAATGTCAAATTTTATAGGCATTGTACTTTTCGGTTGGTTGATTTTGTTTGGCGGCATATCAACATCTATAGTTTATTTAATACCACAATCTAAATATTTTGCATGTAATTTAATACTTTCAAATACAGATGTATATTTAATTTTATACTTACAGAGCATAGATTTATTTGTAGTTATATTGTTACTATTTTTGTGTTGCATTGATAGTCATTTTGCTAGAATAATGTACTGCTGCTCATTTTAACATAAAATTTTCTATAGATTTTAGTTTGGCTATTCACAATTTATTTGTCCATAGCGGGGACGCTAGGAAGCGCTACCACCCGGTTCAAGGTGGATCTGAGAACAACAGCAGTTAAAAGTTGGTTCCACGCTCCTCAAATCCTCCAATCTCCCGATCAGTCAGATGTAATTTATTGTCATACTCAGGACGATCGTTATTCGAGTCAAGAGCAAATATTGACTCGAAAACTAAAACATGGATATTTAAAACAGTTCGTCTTTATAACATGAAATTTGACGCAATGCAATCTTCTTAATACTTAATACTTTTTTCTTTTTTCTTATTTCTATACTAAATTAAAATAAATATCAAGTATACACAGTATTTTTACAATAGAGTTTTATATCGGTTTGCTCAAATCGTCGTTCCCAACGGAATGGTTACAAAATATAGAATGATTAATAGTGTACTTAGTTTTATTTCTTCATTTTAGCATCGTTATCGCAATATGAAAAATCTCTTACTGTCCATTGATTTAATTGTTAATGGAATAAAGTATAATTTATTCCTCCTATTGTGCTCTTTATATTCACAATAACGATTAATTCAATCCAAGGGTGAAATAAAAAATAATTACGCACTGAAATTTGATGAGGTTCTCTTAATTAGCCAATTACGATGCAACTTAAGGTTATTATGATATTTCAGAAAAGATGGAAAATATATTTTACGAGGGTAATCTCTTAATATTTGTAGCTTTTATACGTACACCGACTGAGTTTAAGGATTGGAAACACAAAAGGGGTTTTGTTTTCTGATATGGAACGAAGTAAAAAAAAACTGAAGAAAAGCCACGCGATCACTTCCACTCTTTCATTTTATTTCTGTTTCAAAATGCCTTTTTCAAGATGATGTCTTTCAAATTTTCGTTTTTTTTTGTTTTTTTTTGTTTTTTTCTGTTTTCATTTTCTCCGAACAAATCCTTTGTCTTCTTTGGACTTTTCTCCCCTTTCCTCATGAAACCCGTTTAACAGAGGTGCCGTGCAGACAGTCCGGTGCCCAGATACGCCGACAAAGAGAAATCGTTCTGGTTAGGCGCCGCAGTCTAAAAGAGTTGTTTTCCCGCTTTCCAAGCGTGTCCAGTGAGTTTAGATAGAAGAGGACTGAACTGGATATTCAGTAATCATTTTCAAAAAAGAATACAGCAATCGCGCAAAGACGGCTCGCTTAATGCAGCAGAAATATCGAACAGGAATTATGACGTTAGTTTGAAGGGGGTAATTCAACAATGTATTGAAACGAAAAAAGGAATACTTATTTAAATATGACACTGGTAGATCGATCACTCAATAGTTTAATCGATAATAATCGATCACTCTATCTTTTGATCGATAATGATCGATCACACAGTTGTTCGATATAAGAAATACTGTATGTATATGAAATTAGTTTTGTTTCGTTTTGGTTGTTTCGTTTTGTTTGTTAACGGCATATCAACTCCTTATGGGTCATTTAATGCGAAATTTAATTTTCTTGATCGCTTTGAAGTAATACAAATATATGTTATTCTGCTTTCAAACTGAGTACATGGTAAATAATTCTCAGCTTTTGGCATATACATATTTGTGCAGACAATGACTAGAGGCGGTGATATTTGTATTTTACATTGTAGTTTTGTCAAAGTTAGATTTGATTTCTTTCAGAAATTGAAAGTTATATGAATTAATGAAACGAAACAGTCCTTTCACGTTGGCTGTTTGGTTGAATTTATTAAGCGAAATATTAACCTCTACAAGCCACTCAACGCCGAAATTTAAATATTTAGAGCACAGTTTTATGACTTAAAGGCGGGTCATGATCTTGATCCTCCTTTAAAGATTTGTCTTGTTCATTCCTCCAAACTCTGTTCTGCTGTCTATTTGCTCTAACCGATTAATTATACCACCCTCTGTCTTCACCAAACACTCTTTCTCTCTAACCACCATACGATTATTTATAAAAATCCACACAATCAGTCACAGAAAAAAAAATGTCATTTTTGTGATGCTACTCATTACCTGGTAGTATGATATAACTGGAGGAGTAATACAGTTTCGAGCCGGGTATTGATGGTCACCGTCGGAGTTTTAAAGAGCTCTTTGTTTCCGGTCAGTCTCTCGTGAGAGAAATCAGAAGCAGGCAAGATACGTTGTGTTAATCCTATCCGAGAATAAATAGACAAATATATTGGAAACATGATTCAGGTTTTAATTTTTCACAGTGGCTTTTCACCTTTCCTTTCCTTGTGAACTTACAGCGGGTATTTTCTAATTTAGCAGCACTATGAAGAAAACTTGAATCGTAATGGCCAGATTTCTTGAAGAATAACTTTGACTGAAGCATATGAGCGAAAGATATCTTCACAATCAAGAAGTGTATGAGAATAAATTGTTAGTATAGAACTTACGGTTGCATTTAACCAATTCAGCTCTGAATTGATGAAAACTTGTTGCTAATTTAGTAATGCGATTAAATTTATTAAAGTCTAATTACTATAGCAGAAGGTTTATCAAAACAATTACCTTGGAAGTATTTCGAGAAAAGACATGGAGAAGATATATTCCGGCTTAGTTAAAATGACTGAAGCTTAGATGCCCATCCCCTATAAAATTGCGAATTCTCTAAATATGGCAAGAGCACCAGACCATATCAACAGACACTTACTCCGCGTTGTTGTAGATTGCGCCTCAACATGTAAGTTTGTGAAAATGTTCTGGAAATCGTGCTTTTGATAATCCAAAAAATGAACTTCTGCCAGAGCCGACTTAATCACCTAATATAAAGCCTGTATCAATAAATACAATCCAAGTATTCAGTTAAATGCCATACATGATATACGCTTGGGAGGCACGACTGACTGAGAAGCTTTTACTGCATTAGGTTGCCATTACTTTGTGCCTGAGACTGGTTGCCAAACAAGACTCTAGATCCAAATCTGTTCTGCTATTCAACCCATAGATAGAGGAGGAAGCGACAGGTTCGTATCTTTCCAAAGGGTATTTGCGCATAGAGAGCAGATAACCTAAAGGTAATGGTTGAAAATAGAAGACAAAGTAAAAATTTTCAGTTTATAAAGGAGACTCTCTTATATAATAAATTATACATTTACGGTGTGTTTTTGTATGGTTTCTACCTTGGAAAATGTTGTGAATTTTTAAGGAAGGTATATTACAGCGGTGGGAAAGTGACTGAAGCAGAGATGTCCACCCAATAAAATTGCGGATTCTCTAAATATAGCAGAAGCAACGCACCATATAATCAGTCGCTTGCTCCGCCTTGTAGATTGTGCATCAACATGAGATATTATGCTCATGTTAATTTAATGCTGGCTTAAAGCATTCTGGAAAAGAGCGCTTGGAGATTTTACCACAGTAGACTGCCATTTTTTTCTGCGGTAGACTGGTTGCCAACCAAAGCTATATAACCCAGTGTCTCCTGCTATTAACCCTCTCCAAGCTGGTTTCGAATTCAGAGTTTATTTCTCCTATACTGGTTGCCACCAAAGGCTATAGAAACTGGTCTGCTCTGCTTTTTTCTCATACCTTGCAGGAGAAGTGATTGATTCATACCTTACCAAAAGTATTAGCATGTCATTGAATATAATGAATTTGACTGAAATCCGAACTCGGTTATCCTCTTACTTAATACGAGCCGCTGTCTGTGCATTTTATATGTGGTAGCAATTTTCAAAGCATGGACCAATGCTAGACTTATAAATAGATATATTGTGGAGAAAAAATGGGCTGTTTATACATTTGCAACTAGTGCTTTCAAATTTTTTTTGTTTTCTCTCGTTTCTTAGATTCTTTCAAAACTTGATGCTCGTTAAGAACATTTTATTGTCTATTATTATTTTTTGTAAGTTTTCTCAAACTTCGATTTTGTGACGTTATAATGAACGCTTTTCTCGTCAAAAATTTTCAATTTCTTGCTTGAATGTTCAATAACAAGATTCTTTGCAATTTCCAACATTGTGTTCAGAAAATTCAATACTTTTCCAAGCCAACTTATACAACACAGATATTAAAAAATCCAAAGAAAACGCCAAATTTCCATCATTTTAATATCCTATAACATAACTTATACGGAACATGAAAAAATTATCTTCAAATATGAAATATGATGTTTTTTAAATGTTTAATAATTTCAGTTAATGTTATGATTAATTTATGAGCTTTTTTCAAAGCAACTAACAATTTTTGTTTATAGATACTTTATTCAAAAACTAATTTCATTTATTTGCCTTGATAAAGTCTATCAGAGGACAAAATGCGTTGTCAAGAAAAAATACTTTTCTTCCTATCTTTTTTATCTGCTCCCTTTCTCAGATTATAACTGAGAATATTTTGCAATACTCAATATTTTACAATCATCTTGTTTTTGGAGTTTTTTTTTGTGGGGGTTATATCTCATTAAGATCAGTTGCACAAATTACATAACATTCGGATCGGAATAAGATATCAGAGAACCGTGTTCCAATTCCAGTTGAATTCGTTGCTTAACATATATTTGAGCTATTAATCCATCTCTTTTTCCAACTATATGTTGAATAGCAGGACCGATTGGGTTCTGTACCCTTGATTGGCAACCAATCTGCTGCAGAAAGAAATAGCAAGATACTGCGGGACAATCTTCTGCATAGTCAGTCACGGATCGAAACAAGCCCAAGCTTGTATCACATATGCCAGCTAATTGACTGACTGATATTCAGAGTAATGACTTCATCTTTGTCTTTGACATTATTCTTTGCAAAATCTTGAAAAACAAATATGATGATAATAGCGTGATTGTAAATATTACGAGAACTAAATTTCTACTTTTGTATATCTAAAATAACAAAAAATAACAATAACTACATTGTAGGATATTAGACTGAACAGATATGGAGTTTCGAGACAAAATTCCCTTGATAAGGAAGTTTAATTTTTTTAAAAGGGTAAAAAGAACCTTGCTTAGACGAGCGGTAAAGTACACGGGATCAAACGATGGCTTCACCTACAAAGGGGGATAAGTGTTCAATTTGTTTTCTTCATTAAGATTACTCAAATATGCAGATCGATATTCGTAATACACTGCTTAAATATAAAAGTAAAAGTGGGGTGTCTATTTAAAAACGAGTATCTCCTATAATAACATTGCAAGTAACATGTATTTATATAAAATATATTGACATTTCTCAAGCCTCATAATATAATCTCACACTACCAAATATGTTATTGTAAATATTTATGAGAAAAAGAGATACTGTAAGCTGAAATTGATATTTTATATTATCATATTAATATAGTTATATCTTGAAAATGTTATCTATATCGATTCATTAATACCAATTTTACTGTGAAAAGATTGAATTGCATTGTAAATATTACCTTGTGTTCGTCGAAAATGACAAGTTAAAATTCTGTTAATAACCCCCACCATATTAGCGATTCATTGATCTGCCTTTGTATATAGTATAGGATTTGGGTTAGGGTTAATTGGGTTGGGATAATTAAATTAATAAATAAATAGCAGTATGCCGAAACGAACATTGTATGTATATATTGCTGCATAATCTGACATAAATGGAAATATAACTTCAACCCTAGAAAGTATTAATTTTTTATTATCTCATGTGTGTGTAGCAAGTTTCAATATAATTAAATTTAGGAAAAGATAGAATTTTTTTCTTCTGAATATTTCTTTTGTCCGATATTTTTTCTTTAGAATTAAATTCGTATATATTTCAGACTAGGAATACATTACAATCATATAGCAACCAAAAACATCATTTTAGGAAAGGGTTCTGAAAAATATTTTTATTTTTCCTCATTTGGCAAGGGTTGTCAACAAAATTTCAGCACTCTCTCAAAAACAAAAAACAAAAACAAAAACGAAGACATGAATAAGATAGATGTTTTACCAAGTTCCTTACAGAATTTTCAGTTCTATTTATTGGCGTAAGCCATGTCCCCAAACGAAATGCAATATTTACTCTGTAAACTACGCTGAATGCAGTCAGTAAATTGTAACTTTTTATTATATTTATTTTAGAAATAATTAATTTTTCATAAAATTGTTATAGCCATGTTCTACCAAGATAGCTATAGTGGAGATAGTGTAGTAATTCCCGTTTGCCTTTGTGGTTATTTTAGACAAATGGATAGAAATATCCGGTTGTCTCATTGATAGTTGCTAAGACTGAGAAATCTGAGTTCAATTTCCGCCTGTGTTCGTTAGATTCACTTACCCATAAATAGTCTCAGAAAAGGCATAAACTCATATTTCCCTTCATCTAAGGGTTAAATAATAGTTCTTGTAACTGGAAAAATCATTGCTATTCCCCAAAAATGTAAATAATACATCATTTTTATAATTCAAAATGTTTCTTCTTTAAGTTACCCACATACGGTTGATAATCCGTAAAAACAATCCAGTTAGCTTACATCTAAAAGTTAAAGATCATTTATTTAAAAGGATAAAAACAAAAAAAAATTATCTTTAAAAATTGTTAATTCACTTGCAAAAAAAATAACATTATTCTTACAGTCCAAATGTTTCGGGTTTGAATAATCTACAATTGGTCGATAAGCCTTAGAAAAACAAATCAATCATTTGTTATTATTTCATGCCTTTTCCGAGGGTTTATAGAGCGAAAAGAGAAGAAAAATTGCAAATTTAAAGACTAACTAAAACAACTAAATTACGCAAACCACGCATATTTATTGTAAAATATTTATCTTATTTATGGTGAGTTTTTTATTTATGGTGAGTTTTTTATTTATTTTTAAATCATCATGTGCTAATTTAGGTCTATCAATAAACTGTGGCTAATCTTTAAGCAGTATACAACCGATTGTTTTTTTTTATCAAGGATTAAAATAGGCAATAAGCGTATGAAATCTGTGGATTTTGGCCAAGTCTACACTTTTTGAAACGTTGTAGACCACAGCTTAAGAACCACAAATAAAAAATGTACGAAATAATAGAAACCACATCACTTGTAATCTTTTAATAGCAGCAACAACTAAAATGGATATAACATATCACTTGAAGAAAAAATAAAATGATAATCAAGATATTAAGAAAATCATATACATCAAATAAAAGGTTAAGAAAAAAATATAAATGCTAGAAAAAAAGCAATAACTTTAGAAACCTATTTTCCTTGAATATCGTGTTCAGGGCAAGATTTTATGATGGAAACTGGTTGTTCACTCAAAGAATGCCGAATATTTCCTTATAAGGAAAGAAATAATATTACGATTACGATTAAATTTTCTGACGTGATTCAAAATGCGTACATTTCTTTTTACATCGTATCAGGAAGTGGTCATTTTTTTATCCCCTATAGTAACAAGGTTAGCATAAGATTTAATCTAACTAAAATTAAGATGAAAGAAATACAACTACCGCCAATTCTATGGCTTGCAGGGCGATCTTAGCTCTCTGCAATTGCTTATTCTATAAGCAACGTGCCTTACTATTCGTTTAAATCCCTGGTCTGGCGTCCATTTACACAAGCTCGTACACAAGATAGATTACACAAGATAGATTACTCGCTGTTTGCTTCGAACCTTCAAAACGTCCAAAATACCATGTGTATGCAAAATTATCTAATTTCCTCTTTTTTATTATGTGTTTCAGAAGTTTCTTATCATTTCTTTCTGGTTCTCAGCACAATTGCTCTTTTTGTTCCCAATTTCCTTAAAAGTCACTCACGGCTCACATCCTTTTGTAGAATAACATCTTTGTAGCTTCCAGACTCTAGTTAAGCACATGAATCTGTTTAATATCTATCTACCTCAGATTTCTATCTACCTCAGATTGTTTATTATTCTATCTCACTCAGACTGTTCGATATCTATCTATCTATCTATCTATCTATCTATCTATCTATCTATCTATCTATCTATCTATCTATCTATCCAAACTTAGGAGAATGTCTGTTATTCACAGTCATATCGAGCGATTGTTATTACATAGTAGTTTATCAGATTAAGCTCCTTTTTAAACAACGTTTCCCTGTGTCTTAATAATTTGTTTAGTTTTTGAAGGCATATTTAGCTATTAAATTAGGTTTTCGATATATTAAAATGCTTCATACATAATTAAATTTCTATATTTGTTGATTCTGCACCCCCCAACCGCAATTATTGGTTCACATTCTAGGTTGTCCCGCTTTCTAGCTAATATACATTATTTATTTTTCCAAATGATGGTTAGTCTTTTCTTCTCGTTTTCCTTCGCTATTTTTATAGGATTATTTTTGTTTGCCATCAATACGGTTTCGTCTGCATATCGCATGTTGTTGATGTTGTACTAACCAATAATAAACCCTTGAAAAAATTCTAGTTCTCTTAAAATAACCTCAATGTGTCCTAGTCTGTGAGATGATGTTTCCTTGTCTTGTACCAATTTACATATTTTACGTGTACTTGCTTAATTCATTTTTTTTATCCCTGTGCAGGCTGTTTATTATCTGTAAATATTTTGGTTTATTCTAATATCTTTCCAGAATAAATCAAAATTCCGAACTGTTTATTCATTCATACCTTATCGACTCGTTTTCCGATATCTATAAAACGTCTTTCTGCACATCTAATGGTCGCTTGGATATCCTTCCAATCATAATGCAGTGCGTTTAACTAACAACGCCTCATTTTCTTATGATTAATTCAATTATACTGTGTCTTCTTTTTATCAGTAATCCTGACGTTAAGCCTTAGTCTTTGCGATGGAACTCTTATTCATTCACACCTGGCCTCTCAGGCAGAACTATGAAACTTGATTTGCTAAGATCTTCCTCTTTATTGCAACTGTATAATTCATGTATTATATCCATAGTCTTTTAGATCCTGAAATCATCTAATGCTGATAACGTTTTAACCGTTATAAAACACTTTACAGTATTTCGCTTAATAACAATATAAAGAAGAAAATTGAAGAAGATAGACTTAATAATACTTATACTACTTATACGTACATAAAACCTGTAAAAAATCAAGTGATCGGGGGTCGGGAAAGAAATGGGTAATCTATATGTCTAGACATTTTTATGCCACGCGTAAAGCTAGAGTCGTTCAAAAGGTAAATTAGCCGTCGGACACAGACAGGATTCCTGAGGCAAAATGTTTGCGATTTCGGATATTGTCAGGAGCCTAATTACGATCTGATTACTGATTATGTAATATGATAATATTAGTCACTGTATACAGATACTAGTAACGTCTTCAGTTACTAGTATGACACACGATTGTAAGTAGTGAAGATTGAACCCGCTAAGCAGTAGAACACTGTTTTAATTATTATGAAAGTTTAACAGACTTGGATCACATTGAGCGGACTCACCGATTCCAAATATAATATTTCAATAGTTTTTTGTATAGCGCCAAAGATCGTTGCGTATTTTTATCCACACATCTTTGACGTTTCTTCTTCTACTAGGCAATCATTTCAAGTGTCAAGAGTGGTAATCCGGCTTACTCTCTGATTTGGTTTTCCTATATCTTAAGTTGTCCGCGACATGTTTTTTTTTTTGTCAGGATTTCAGGTAATTTTATTTTTTTGACTAAAACCAATATGTTTTCTCTGAATAATCTCTGTTGTTATTTTTGTATCCACCAATAACAAATCCTTGAAGAACTTCTAGGTCTTTTAATATATACTCATGTTCAAATTAATTGAAGCAACTGCTTTATTATCTTTCTTTTCACCATACGATTAGATTTAGACACTCTGGATTGAAAGAGTGTAATCCAATTTGTCCTCAGATTACGTCACTTGCAGTAGCGTGGAGAAATATAAATATCTTTTAGGAGTGTATGAGAAAATTGGCTTAGCCTTGAAAATTATTACGTCATCCGTAATTGCATCAGATTTTTATCACGCCTAGATACTATTGTCTCAATTGCCAATTAGTTCCAATTCAGTCATTGTCTGCGATGGACGTTAATAAACGTACTCAAAATTGCAACGCTCCACGAATACACTGGCAAACCTTACAAAGAAATCACGGATATTACTTGTGTCAACCTTTCAGCTGTCAGTCCTCCCATCAAGATGAAAAAAAAATTAGATCCATCATTCCAAAACGTAAAGGCAAATGCGATGGGAAGAGCAAAATGCCAAGAAACGGCGAATACGAGATCAAAGAAAATGTGAAATATCCTAGGAAGACATTATTCGTTTTGTTTCAATTAATTTGCATAAGGGTCTATCTTCACTATCTCGGTTGCATAAAGTCAGCATACGTTGTCATTGTAGGAATTATGTATAAAGCTTTTTCTTCTCTTATTATTACACGGTCAAACTGCTTCTAAAATTATCCATTTAGCGCACCATGAAAGCGATCACAACCTAGAACGCTTTCTTTAATTTAATCGTATAGAGGTTTATAAGGTAAAAAAATGTGGTTATTATTTTTCCTTTTTTTTTTCCAAACGATCAAGGGCATTTCCATAAAGGAACTAATCACTTGTCTTTCAATCTTTCTTCTAATGAAAAAAGGGTCGAATTACACCGTCACAGACAACATATATCACCGTTGTTGTTTTTGTGGGTTCCACGCAAAGCTCTCTCTTTTTTTCCTTCTGTCCCTTTTGCGAACGTCTTTATCTCTGTGTTGCTGTATTGATTTCATTTAAACGTGTATCTATATTCATTTCCCGGACCTGTACGAGAAAGAGGAATCAGAATGTAGCGTAAGAATTCTGTCTATCTTCTACCTGTTGGTCGCTGAAATGTGTCGTCTGAAAAATGGTGCACCATAGGCACTTTGAAGGGCACCTCCATTTGGTCTAATGGTTAGCAAGCTTGTCTTGCTAGAATCATTACAATTGAGTTGTGAGTTCGATTCTCACTGAGTGTCCCAAACTTTTGGCTGTGTGGTACATCTAAGCTATGCTTAGAAAATCACCATAGGCACTTTAAGAATCTTTCGACTAGATTACAAATAAGCCCATTTAATTCTACGGCAGATGCTAATTATTCAATTAAACCAAAACAAAAAATTTTTAGGACACATGGCGCAGTGGATAAAAACGTTGGTTAGAGCCAGTGACTTAACCCAAAGTGTTGTGAGTTCAATACATAGATTCAGCAGTAGTGAATAAAAACTGAGAGAGTTGAGTTAAAGAAAGATAACTTTGATGTCCGGAAGTAGCTTGACTCATGAAACTCTAACACAATACCACAGTGATCAAAATCAAAGGTTCAAGTCGATATTCCTGAAGAATATCGGAGTGTACAACGACCGAAATGTCGGGAATATGGCAATAAAGATGAGAACAACAGTCTACACAATGTAAATAATTTCAATACCTCATCTCAATAATAGAGACAAATAAAATTCCAAGTTAGAAATAGCACCCCCACTCTGAGCCTTCGACCCATGTGTAGTTCCGCGTTTAATTTTCATTTTCCTATTAAAATTTTACATGACATTTGATACTGGAAAACAAATTCATCCTTATATTCAGTCTCTAAGTATCCAAGAATCTAGGAAGAAATATATGGTTTCATACTTTGATAATTATTTTTATTATTGTTGTTGTTTTCATTCCATGTTTGCTGATTTTGTGTTAGCAATTTTTTCCAGTCCCGTGTATATCTCTCCTTGTTATATTAAATATTCATGTCTAAAGACAAAATATAAATTAATAGAAAGTTCACGTAGACACGCCAGTAATTTTGATTTCAAACCAAGCCATTCTGTGGGAAATCACAAAAGGTAGAAAACTTTCTTTAGTAACCAGAAAGTAGTAACTTATTAATCTTTTGTTAATGAGCTGCGAGAAGCAAATACCCTTCCGACCAAAATAAATTTAACGTTTAACTACCTAGATGCATCCGTAAGGTCTATACTAAAAGTTTTTCTCTTACTTGTCGCTTGTTTAACTTTCTTCTGGTCTTATACTTTCCAGCCAATTTTAATCTGCAAAAATGTAAATGCAATGTCAACCGTTATTCACTGTCCTCATCATCACTCCTTTGTCTTTCTGCTCACAGTTAATGTTTCTATTCTTAATCCTTCTACTCCCAGAATTTTGTGTTTTACTAGCTTGGTGGGATTTGCCATATGCGTTACACGCTTGGATTATCATGTCTCGAAAGAGACATGAATGACTAAGCAGAAGATTATCCCGCAGTAGATTGACATTACTTACTGCAGTAGACTGGTTGCCAACCAATGCTATAGAACTTAATCTTTGCTGCTATTTAACCCATAGCTGTATAGAGAAACGACGGATTAAAGCTTTCCCAAAAGTATTTACGTGTAAGTAAATGAGTCGAACTCAGCCGGAATTCAAAATCGGCTATCCTATTTCTCGTTCCGGCCGATATCTACTGCACCACTGCCTACATCATTACTTGGGATGATAACGATTAAAGAATTGTGAACACGTATTCTACACAATTCAAATTCAAAATAACTCATACAAATTGAGAGACGAAAAACATTTGCTTCTTTTCCTATTAAAATATTTTTGGTTCTTGATCAGAACGACATCAAGCAAAGACAACAAAAACAACTTTCCACAACATATTATAAAAATATTAAAATATTATAAGATTTTAAGGGTCACATTATTTAATGATATATACACTTACATTAATGACGTTAAATGCTGCAGTCACTTACCGGGATATCTCTTATTTAGTTTAATTACGGGATATTTTCCTTCTATATTTGAGTGTAAATTCTCTACTACAAACTAAAATCATCATTTTAATCGTTTGGAAAGCTGTTTCTATTCATATTTAAGTAATAAAAATTGCCATTACTAGTCGAGAACCTGTCTTGCAAACATTCTTATTAATAAGTTTATTTATCAGTAAAGATGTACACATGAAAGATATTTGAAATTGACAACTTCTTCCATTTCACTAAAACAAAAGTTAAACACTTCTTTCTTTCTCTATTTATTTATTTATTTATTTATTTCAATTTCTCACTGAAAGCAAGTCGCGTCTCTGATACGTCATTTTCGTGTTTTCAGGCTGTCAAACCAGAATAGTTTATTATATGGGAAGTATTGGCTGGACGTAACGGTCGTGTGAAATAACTATGGAACGAACTAACGAAGGCAAAATTATAATAGAAATGAGTCAAATAAATGTCTTCATTTTATGTCGATATTTTCGGCCATTCTTACCTAGTGCTTTCTTCAGATATTTTAATTTTTATTCATTAACCCTCTTAAAATAACGAACTCAAAAATATATTCAATATTAAACTCCTTTATTATGTTGGCATGTATTAATAAATTCCCAATTAATCAGCTTCTGCTGGGTTCACTGACGCAGTGTAGATGCATTGCACTGCTTTAACCGGAGATTGAACTTGTCCTCAGCAGGTAAACAGAATACTCTTAATAGCTTAATACTCGATAGTCTCTAGAACAGACAGCAGACAGAAGAATTGTGCCCTTTTGATCTAATAAAGCGCAGAGATTAAAAGATTATAAAGATTATAAGAATGTCACACATGACACTTAAAGAAGATCGAATCGTAAAAAAGCCGAATATGTTAATTATTATACTATAGTAATAGTAGTATTAGCAGTAGGAGTAGTAATATTTTATCTTCGACCAGGCGGTTTCGCGTCGTACGGCCTCAAACAGATTAGTAGCTTTACCACAGAATACTTACAATACCACGCAGTCCAAACTTCGGAAGCAATAGGATACGTGTTGTTATTCAGAATTTTTTTATGTAATGTTTACAATTTTCTAATATAATTGAAAATGTTCGAAACTATGGACTTTACTTTTAAAAAGGGCGCGTTGTGGTGCAGTAGATATCGGCTCGAAACGAGGAATCGGGGAGCCGATTTCGAATTCCAGTTGAATTCCTTGCATTTACTTACGCACAAATACCCTTGGCAAAGGTATTAATTCCTCTCTTCCTTCCAGTTATGTGTTAAATAACAGGACAGATTGGGTTCTCTAGTTGTGGCTGGCTACCAATCTACCGCCAGAATGTAATGGCAATTTACTGCAGAATAATCTTCTACCCAGTCAGTCTTTCGAAATGTGATCTCTCAAAGCGTGAATCACGTATGGCACTTAACTAACTGGCTGAATGGTGTAAAATACTTTACAGAATATTTTCACTTTCAACTCATTCTTTATAATTCATTTCAATATATTTTATTGAATAAAATTAAAACAATAATAACGTTAATAGATATTGCTAGTACGTGGGATGTTCAAGCTACTATTTCTCAGCATTTAGACTATGGGATTTATACCACTGAATTCAAAGTTCGATAGTATAAAGTCCAAGGCCCCAATGTTAAAAGGAAAGATAGCCGGCGAAACCTCTCACGTTCTGGTAATTTATTTTATCATTATAGGCACAAAACAAATACCTTCTACCTGAAAAAATATTTTACCCATAAATTCAACTTCAAAGTTTTTACTTTTGTTTTATATTTGCTTTAGTTCAAAGTAAATTATCACTCAAAGAAATACACCATATCTTATTAGTAAAAGAAAATAGTGCATAATTTTATTACTGGTTGAATAATGTGACCAATGGACACACCCACTATATTAAGATATAAAATTGTGACAAACGGACTGACGTGGCTCTTATTATAGTATAGATTATCATTATTATTTTTATTACATTAATTATATTAAAATCGGTACATGTATATTGAAATGAATTATAACGAATATGGAGTTTTTATGTGCATTGAAAAAATGGAGGTAATGTTACAAATATTTGTTTTGAATTTAATTCATCCTTCAACTTGCTTTTGTATATATATTGATCTATATCTATAGATTAATCTGTCTACCTACCTACATATCCGTAACTATCTAAACTTATTTATAAATGGAACTTTGTGAGTGTCTGTGTGTGTGTCCATTACCTATAGACTCCGAAACGGCTGAAGCGACTTTCTTGAAATTTTACACAGTTGTACTATAAGCGTCTGCGAGTGTACTTAGCTTGGTTTTGTGTCAAGTTACCCCCGATAAATTTCGAAAATCGATAATCGAAAAAATTGGGTTATAGGAGTGGTCCGATTTTAATCAAATTTGATACACTCATAGACAAAGACATAAGAAACGATATTCAGAAGTTTCAAGGTTGCAGTTCTTACAACAGTGCAGAAAATCGATTATATATATATATAAGGCAAGATGTCTGTGTGTGTCTGTTTATCTGCCTGTATGTCTGTATTTTTTCAGTCCTTTTATTTTAGTTTTTGCTTCGGGTGTGGCTCTAAGTAGGTATAATTGTAGTTCTTAGTCTCAGCCATGATACCATTTACTCAGTAGACTTATTTAGGTTTCAAAATTCAGTTTACGACGAAAAAGTCTTATTTGATATCGATACCAGGAAATCAAAATTTGACTTACATCCATTCATTTTTCTTTCAGTCTATGGTTTCGCTTTAACTGAAAACAACTATTGCTTTTTAGTCTTTCGTGCCATCGTTCAAAGAGTCTGAGCTCCAGGACCATGGATTAATTTTAAAGCTCTCATTATACCCGAGCAACGCCGGGCTATACTGCTATTACATATATACATACATACATACATACATACATACATACATACATACTATATGTATGTGTTTATATTTCAACCCAAAATATTGGTTAAGCTGTGGATTTTAAGAGAGAAACACTTTTTAAGCAAGAATTTTTTTAAATTAATTAATGTGGCCATTATAAATATAATAACGAATTAATAGAAACAAACGACATTTACTTTTCAACATAGCTTTCTCTCTTTGAAATCTTGTGAATATAATATATAATCTTCACGGCTTGTAGAGTAGAACTGAATTTACTTAAAGAAATCATATCTTGAAGTACTAGAAGCATGTTTTAAATTCAGTGTATGTCATTTTGTCGAAGTGTATACAACTTACTTTTTATAGCCCTAAATGTGTGATTTTGTGATGAAGAATGTTTATATGCGAAATTAGTACTTTCTTATAGATGCTTTACCATCTGAAACTAGACGCACCCCAATCTGGGAAGACTATCTTTTGGAAAACAGCGAAAACCTATTCAAGGTCCTAATATATATTTAAAGATATAGATAACGAACGGATTATGTTACTCACATAAACAAAATAAGCTTTTACATTAATTTGCTTATAACAGAAAAGCTTTAAATTTATCAACAACATAGTATCTTTTACTTTTCGACATTGTGCAAACATATGATTATGATCGTTCAGACGTTTTCTGTAATGATTATTTTAAATGGAAGACGGAATAAAAAAATACTTTATTCAAGAGTTACGTTAGTTTATGCTTACTCTTTCGTCCGACTTCTTTCATTTGTACGCATTTTTTAACAACTTTTTTACGATTCTTCCTTCTACCAATAATTCTGCTCGTGAGGATTAAGTGTTACTTAAATTATTGAGTAAAGTAAACTCACCCTTTTTTGTTCTCATTTCTTTGTATTTATACTCATTTTGAGCTAAAACTAAAATCTCTATTCATAATATCCTTTTCTCTTTTCTTTCAGGTAAGTAATCTTTGAACTCCGAATTTATATGCAGAGAATAAAGCAAGAATACTTATGGCTGCGTGAGGATTATCGTAAATCCAGGTTGGTCGTCTTTGTTCCGTTTTGTACATCTGTGCGTAAGAAGCCACACATACCAGAAAAATAAAAATAAATGATAAAGAATTGCACAGATTAAACTAGATATAAAGAATTATGAAACTCGGTCTATAAAACGTTACAGGGTCGTGCCAAAAGTCATAGCACATTTGTCATGCATTGTGTGAGAACTCCTCTAACCTAGGGTATGAAGCCAAACAAACGCGATATAAGATCTCACAGTTGATCGTAAGATATCAGGGGTGATGTTGAACCATGCCGTTTTTATTGCTGTCCACAGCTCCCTGATATTCATAGCTGTATTTTCTTGTGTGCCGATAGAACTCTCCACCACACACGATACGATAGGTTCACTTGGTTTATGTGATGTGATAGCCGCATCATTCGGTGGCGGAGGGGGGGATTAAAATGTTCCGCAAACCAATTCTGTGAAACGTGGGTTATACTGTATATTATACTGCAGGAAAAGCTCACCTTTATTTATCAATAGGTAAGATCATACACGAAGCAATGCCTTGTAGTCGTTATTAATCAATGGGTAAACAGCAGACCCAACCCATGAAAAACTCTCGATACATCCATCATTAAACGCAAGTATTTCGCGGATAACTGCCACACGCAAAGCCTACAACCAGTCCACAATAACTGGAACCATGACCCTTTCGACCACACCTCACTCAAATTTCTAATTACTATCGTTGTGCGACCAGGCGAATAGTTCTCAGGTGTTAATAGGATTATATTGGTGTATATTTGTTCTTTTATTCAAATTACAGTGTTAGATTAGTAAATGAAAATTGAATAGTATTATATTTTTATAACACATTTTGCTTTTTTGCATTTTCTAAAAATATTACAAACCAACTGCCAATTACACGCTCCAAAAAGCATTGTTATTGAGCAAAACATTTCACATGTCTCCCACAACCTAGGCAAGGACCAAAACATTACAGTAAACAGTATTAAAAAGAGACAAAATTCATTAGAAACAAAGAAAATACTACTTAACAATTATATGGCCGTAAACGCTGAACAATCTCCTCACCGATAAAGAAAAGAGTTGAAGCAAGAGCAATGTGATTATGCAGAAGGATGATGTGAATACCATGTATCGAGCATATGAGCAACAAAGAAGTTTTAGAGAAAAGGTGAACAAAAAAGACACTTATACAGAAAGAGACAGTTGAAATTTCTAGTGAAGACTTAATGTTATTATCACAGCAGAGTTTGAAGTCAAACAGGATAGTAAAATAACTTATAATTATCTAGCGAGCTTGAGAAAATGAACGGTAGAACAGAGTTTAGGGAAATAACAATGACAACTTATTAAGATCCATAAAAGACAGGAAATTGTAAAGATTTATGAAGAAGACTGTTATATGCATATATTTATCAGTTCCAATGAATGGAAGAAAATAAAATAAATATTCATAATAATTTCTAACGGTACATAAATTTTGATTTTTACGTATAGGTTTATTATCCAATTTTAAATTGTTGGCGCTACATTCTTAAGAACGTTCGATATAAATCTAGTATTGCATTCCGTGTCGTCACTAGCTTCAGACCCTCTAACGCCAATACCACTTCATATACTCTAACAACGAAAGAGAGTTTCGTTTTCTTATTCGTATTATTAAAGTAAAGTGAGAGATATATTATCATCGATTCTAGGAGGGACTGGTAGGTGCTCCTTACATTAACGTCACTCCGCATATGATTTCATCCAGTCTCTCGAACCTCGGTGTTGGATGCGTTTCGTCGCATGAAAATTCATGCGGCCCTCTAACGACATCGTGCCGTTTTGATCTTATATTCAAAAGTTAGAAAGAGACAATCAATCACTGACAGAATATCACGCCCCCGATGTATTTCAACCAATTGCTGACCATGCTGGACCAGCCTCCACATCTGGTAACATTAACAAAACATTCATAACTGAATATTTGTTATTGTTTTCTCCCAATCAGGATGACCAGTGTCTGACCAGAATTTAGCACTTTTTCCGAAACCTTCCTGCAGATATTTTCTTATTTTCTCTATTTTGATTTTTGACCTTTTCCCAGTGTGTTTTCATTTAGTTTGAAGTTTTTCTTCTTTATCGAATATGAATATAAATCGATTGTCGTTTGCCTATATTATTGATTATATTAAACTTGATAAGATCTCAATTTTATGCAATTTTATGATATAACCTGTTCTCCGGGCAGTGATATTTTCTGTTATAGCTGCAAAAAAAAAGAAGATTCATTTTTTTTTTTTTAGATTTGAAATTTAAGATCTTTATATGTTTTTTTCTTTTTTTTTTTTGGCTCGTAACAATATGCTATATTTTACTGTTGTCAAGCATAGATTTTTACTGTTGTCAAGCATAGAATAGTAAGACAGTCCTAGTAAAATTGACGAAAATTTAGAAAGATTTAAACATTAGTTCAAATTTCTGGGGAAGAGGACTGATCATTCTTTACACTATTTACTTTTTGATGTGCGTTGAGATGCAGTGGTTATTGGCTCAGAATAAGAAATCGGAGAGCCGAGTTCAAATTCCAGTTGAATTTGATGCATTCACTTACGCGCAAATATCATTGGAAAATGTATTAGTCCATTTCTTCTCACACTAGCTATGGGTTAAATAGCAGGTAAGATTGAATTACCAAAGAAAGTAATGGCAACCTACTGTGAGAAAATCATACCCAGTCAGTCGCCCAAACGTGTATCAAGTATGGCACTTAACTAACTGACACTATTTATATTCGGACGATTTTGCTCATCTTTGGTATTATTATCACGACTTTTCAACCGCCTGCCCATTTCTACTATTTTAATATATATTGTAAACTCAATTTTAACTATATTTCGCCACAGCCGTACTAAAAAAATTTTCTAACAAGCATTTAAACCTAGTTTGACGGACTCTAGACTGCAGCCTACAATAGTCATGCCTTTCTTGTTAAGAAATGAATAAAAAATGTACTTTCATTTATCATTAATATGGTCATATTCAATTCATTACACATTATATATCTCATCTTCATTACTGATATCGTTTAGAGGAAGTCAATATCAACAAGTGGAAAATAATTAACTTATTAACAGTATATATGTAGACGCAAAACTCTTTTAATAACGTTGATGTCACAGATGTAGAAAAATCAAGGACTTTATTGCAACTGTTTCCTTAAAATATTCATACATAATTTGCTGTTTTTAAATATTTAATTTTTTGTTGTTAATAAATGTTGTAAGATTTTTAAAGCAAATCCTACGGTATACGAAAACAAAGTTCAAATGCTTACCTTAAATTAAAGTTTAAGTTATTATTCTAAGGAATATGGAAAGAGTAAAGTTTCTGATGAAACTTGCATTTAAATGAACACTAATCTGGATACAATAATAGACACCGGATTTTTCTGTGATATTTACTACTGAAGTCCTTCACACGAGTTGACATAACTGCAATAGAAGCCATAAATAATCAAGGTAAATATTCTCTGAACTTAAGATTATATTCATCTCTTCAATCACAGAACTAGACTTTAAATTCTAATGTGCTGTAGCATATTTCTATGTAGATGCACAAACGTACTATTAGAAAGCAAACATATAAAGGCCTGATAGTATGTCTGTGCAATTAATTTAGTTAATTTAGTAATTTAATAAATTTAGAATTTAAAATCTAGTTCTGTGATTGAATAGATAAACGTATGCAATAGAATCTTCAGTTCAGAGAATATTTACCCTCGGAAAATAAAGTGGGTTGATTATTCATGGACTTCTATTGCAGTTATGCCAACATTTGTGAAATAGTTTGGTAGCTAACACCACTGAAAAATCCAATGTCCACGACACAGTTCGTCGCTCTTTTCAGCAACAACCTTGCAACACCCTCGCATTGCGATCGAATCTTTTGTAGACTTATTTACCTTTTGATTCAATTATTTTTAACCTCATAATGATTGCTGACATTCTACCCTCTATATCTATCTAGCTTTGGTTCACTGAATGAAACAAAAAATATTTAAAATCACAACTAACTCTGAAGTATCATCTAGACCGAAACTCCAATGTATTTTGGAAATGACGGATACCTAGGTATATGCATATATGTAGATGTTCATTTATTTATTTTTAAAAGAATCAATCTCGAACGTAAAAACTAGATATTCAAATACTGATTTCCACAGCAGACAAACCTTCATTTTTAAAAAGAAGCGGAATAGCGTCTTTACCTCACTTGATTAAGCCTTGTGCCAGATAGAGCATTCTTTTCTTCCTCTTACGGCTTCTAAGTAGTAAACCTGTCGAGTACTTTCTTAAATGATTTGTGTCGAACCGCGTGATTTAGCCTGTCTCGTCGATCAAAGAGTGAGAAACTGTCAGCGAAATAATTGCTTTCTATTTATTTAACTGAACTTGGTTGTAAATGATCCGCTTCTTATGTGTGAACTTGTAAACTGTATCTGTGCATGAGCGTATTTGTCGCTGCGCATGCGCAGGGTATAGCTTTAAACAGAAAATAAATCAATTAAACGTTTCTTTCTGCTGATTGCATTTTCAAATTAGAAACGCTCCTGATTGCTTATATCACCTGTACGCAGTAGCAACGACCAATCAGAGAAAGTCTCATCAAAAGTGAAACAATTAAATGCCGGTGCAGACGTCTTTAAGCATCATTCAATAGAACGGAAAATATAATAGAAAATAAATAAACAAGCACCAGGATCTTAGAAAATAAAGAAAGGTAGTTTAAAAATAACATTTAAAGTTTTAAAAAATCAGTATAAAGTAAACAATAATGGTGATGATTCGTGCCATTGCCGTCAGGATTAGAGTTAAGACAAGAGAAGTGGTCCGTATGAATTTCTGGCAGGTTGGCTTCGCGAACCTCTTCTCTCATTTTCAAGCTAAGATAAAAGCGCACACTTATACGCGTACTAACAGATATGTGGATATTAGCAATAAAGCTTTTATAGGAGGAAGGTTATTAACTGAATAACAGGATTTGAATTTATAATGAAGGGAATTATTGCGAAAATATGCAGATCGTAGCCTAGAGGCACGAAAATCTAAAATCAAATCTAATTTCAGTGTGAAATTGGAAGAAAATGAAGGAAGGGCAGCTACAATTAGAATAGATTGCTTGAAATTTATTAACGAAATATTAAAAAATATAAAACCAAACAGCAGTATCTTATGAATAAAAGCCAATTTGAGAATTTTCTTCTGGACTTTATCAGTATAGATTATATGAATAGGCATATTCACTGGCGTTTCAATTATTTCCTAATAAATGAAATATATTATGCGTCTATTTGCTTTTTAGATACTGAGGCGCGTATTACCTCTTGCGTTGTAAAAGGCTTTAGATGTTCTATATAATCAGGAGAATTACAGCTGTAGAATATGGTAAAAGACTGGCAGTTTATAAAAGAGAAATAAAAACACTTGTCGGAAGACAGTAGATTATGTGCCTTTCAACGTATTCGCATTTAATGCCTCTCAAGTTGAGTACCTAATAAACATGGTGCATAACATTATTTTTATACAAAGAGATCCGGGAAGTGGTACCAAGGGTAAACATTTCCAAAACAAAAAGATCCCGTTCATCTGAAGTTATTATATAAAACCAGAAAAATCATTTTTCCTTGAGTAACAAGGTAATAAAATCATCAACAATGGACCGACACTTTGTAAGCTTACAAAGTACAATTATCTTTCTTTGGTGGAGATAAATTAGGTGGGTCACGTGATTATCGCTTAGTGGCGTCTCTGGAAACAGTAAAGAGAGTAGGCAGACATTCAGTCGTTTAAAAGATCCAAATCAAGATGTTTTCATTTCTTAGCCTCAGCTGGGGCTGAAACCAAATCTGTCTACCCTAGGAAATGCTACAGTTTACAATTCCATAGTGCTATTTTCTTTTGGGAATATATCTTTCCCAGATGTAAAACGAAACTCAGACTCGCAGTTCTCAATATGAGAATACCCATGACTCACCGTTTTTCATTCGGGGAATATGAATTTTCCTGGGACACAGTAAATGAATCCTGTTTGAATCCGGTGTCTTAAACGTGACTTCTCCAGAAACACAGGAGTATTTCTATATTACGTGGAAGAGTCGCTCTTTTCATTCTCCTGTTTGCTGTGTAGATATATAATATATCATTTTCCACGTGGGACATGTGTATTTATAATTTTGTGCATAATGTATTATTATAAAAGTTTATCATTGCTTTTATGTGAACCATTCTGTTCCGTCTGTGAATTACGATGTTATTATGTTATACATTTAATAATAACCCAAATGAGAAATAAATTGTTCTTTCATAACTCTCTGATTAACACGAAGTGATATTATTTACCGGACATTAAAAGAAGTTATTGTCACTCATTAATTGTTAAACATTATGTATTATCATTTACCCTCATTAACCGATAATAGAACAAATAACAAACATATATGTCTTTGCTGCATTTACATTTCAATAACAGCCAGCAAACCTATTATCCTTTGATTCTTTTAATTTCGTTTACTTCAGCAGGATCAATTTCTACCATGGTGGGTTTAATTACTTCCCATATGCCAGCTTTGTTATGATATTATCTGCTCCCTTCAAATAATTGCATCTTTACAATTGACTGTCATCTGTCTTACAAAACTTTTACGCTTAAAACCTTCACCTTAACTGGGAAGGAACATTGTTGCGCATAAATATGCACTAAACTTTGCGGCCTTTTATCATTCAAAGAAATTATTGTTCATCAAATCGCAATAGATAATACTGTTCAGTTTAAGTCTTCCATACATTTTGAATGGTTCGATAATAGTTTGGACAACAATTCCTGCCCATATCATCGCACTGCCGCTTGCTGCTTTCTATTAGCCCCAGACACATATGAATCGGGTAGAATCGATCTTTTCTCACATCAACCAGGTCCATCAAATGAGATCCGAGATTCGTTTGTGAGAATCCCTTTAGAAAATTTAGTTTTGAAACATTTCTTTCCACCAACGTGCATCAGAGATTTCTTGACAGATCACAATTTGCGAAGTATTTTGTATTCTTTTTGACTCACTAAATTCCAACCTGTTTGAAGACTTGTCGAAAGTGGTTGTTTCGATATAAAAGCTTTAGTTTAGATTACAAAAATTATATACAAATTTAACTCAAACTTTGTTTTGACATCTAATTGTTTAAAACTTGAGATCAATTTTTCAAAGCATATTCGAGACATTGAGGTTCATTCGATTTGCATAATGACTTCAGATGGAATACACGATTGGAATTGGAATGAACGTAGTAATAGCATGGATTCTTAATTAAATTTCACAATTAAGTCTTTTTTGATTGACCTAAAAGGGTTACCAATTCAATACCTGGCTACAATTGAGGTGAAAAACATATTTGAGTTTAATAGAGATAAAAAACAATGATACATCTAAAAGAGGTATGGCTCATGGAACTAGAACAATCTACACCAGTGACCGAAATATAGGGTTCAATTCAAAATGAAAATCATCTGAAAACGGTCGGAGAATGCAACTGCCGAAACATCGTGAACATAGCAACAAAGTCAAGCAAAGCATTTCGATCAATATAAATAGTGTAAATAATTACAATACTCTATCCCAGAAATAAACAAATAGCTTTATATCCTTTGCTATTCGGATCAGAATGCTCACCTTGGTTATAAATATCAAACTTCTCGGCCGTTTCAATATCCGGTGTTCTTTAGCTCTCTCTCACTTTATCTCTCTCTTTCTTTTTCCTACTCACTACGTCCTCGATAACCACTTCTAAGTTTTTCAGCGAACACTGTATTTGTATATTGTTCTCATTGTTTTCATTCATATCAACTGAAAGTCACTAGTTTCATTCACCAGTGTGTGGCTTGCCCGTTTATTTGACTGTAACAGAATATGTGAATCTTCAGTACCATCAAACAAAGTAGTCAAAATAACTAGAAACGAAGAAGAGGCAGAAAGGGTAATAAAATTGACGATTATAAAATGATACGAAACTTTTCTTGAGTATAAAACGCGGAATGGGAAAAACCTACCAACATGGATTCAAAATTAAACAGGTATATAGAACCTAGTCTGTCCTGCTACTTAGCCATAGATCGGAGTCATACAGTTTTCAAGTGTATTAGCATGTAATTAGTTTGACTGGAATTCGAATTCGGCTCTCTGATTCTTCGATCCGATCCGCTATACATTACACTACTGTGTATAGACCACACGCTTACATCTAACTAATTCAATAATAAAACTGCAAGGCCTAGTTGTCAATCTAGTAGTACGCTTATATTCGTGCGTTCTATCTACCAGGGAAGCGAGCTCATAAGAACTATGATAGGAATATTTCTAGAAAAGACAAAGTAAATGAACATCATAAAAAATGGGAAAGTGACTGAAGTTGAGATGATAGATGAAAATAATAATATTAATAATAATATTACAGTTTGGCTTTTGTCGAGAACCTCGAGATATATAAAAAGAGCATCAGTCCAGATGTAGCAGTAATATTCAATACACGCTTACTTGGTAGATTTATAAATGTGTAAGACAGATTCTAAAAGGAAAAAATACCTGGCACGACAAAGTGTACTAAGCAGACGGATTAGTTGATCTAATATAATCACTTTTTTAGCCTTTCATCAGAATATCTGATGAAAGGCTCAAAAACATTTCATATGTGATTAACAAATAAAAATTTCATTTTGAAAATCTTGGAGTTGAATGTAAATGGTAATAAAATGAACACGTGTATTATTTGTTAAAGCAAATTGAATTAATATTTTGTACAAGTTAGGTTTTTCTATAGAGAAATTCTATTCATCTATTAGTCAGGAAGTTAAGTGGCATACGTGATACACGCTAGGGCGATCATGTCTCTTTCGATCCAAGACTGACTAGGCAGATGATTTTCCCTCAATAGATTGCCATTTCTTTTTGCAGTAGACTGGTTGCCAACCAAGACTATAGAACCCAGTCTATTCTGCTATTCAACCGACTTTAGAAGAACGTGTCTGTAATTTTGGTATTTTGATTATTTGTTTACAAAACATCTTAAACAAATTAAAGAGTACTTACCAATGAATAAACTTGTAATAACATGGGGTTAAGGATTGTAATGGTAAGTGTTGAAGGCTTTCCAAATAAATAAGTTAAAAAAATTAGTTCATAAAGTGGATGATTATTATACATATATATTTATATAAACCAACAACTTAACTCAGAAGAGACAAGAAAGTGAAAAATATATATACGTGTGTCAAACCGTTAATACATGTTTAGGCGATCATATTTCGTTCAATTTAAGACTGACTAGGCAGAACATTTTCCCGTAATAGGTGGCCATTTCTTTCTGCGGTAAACTGATATTCATCCAAGGTTATAGAGCTCAATCTATCCTGCTAATCAACCCATAGCAGGATGGATAAGAGATGCAGTAATACCTTTCCAAAAAGTATTTGCGCTTAAATAAATGCAGTGAAATAAACTGGAATTCGAACTTGACTCTCTCATTCCGAGTCTATATCAATTACTCTACAACGAATATTCAAGTATACAGCTCAAATATTCGTGACTTCGGAAATTCTAGCAATAAAATTTTCATGAAAAAGTTTATTTTACTAATAGAAACAACATTATATATGTATTTTAAATCTAGCTATCGCATCCTATCCAAAACTGACAATTTGAAAAACGATCGAACTTGAAAATAATATTTCAGTCAATATAGATTTTTTCAAGTATAATTAATGAAACAAACTGGTCGTTCTCTCTATAAAAAGACACTGTTTCGTCTAACAAGTTCGAGCATCATTAGATAATTACGACGTTCAAAGTCTGTTAGTGGAATTGTAAGACATGAAAATTATGTTCACTCTTAGTGTGGCTTCATCTTTCCTACTTAAAATACCGTGATTAATGAGTTCTCTAATCCTGAATGACTATAAGTTCTTCGATAACATAATTTTGTGTCGCAATTCTATACATTGATAACCTATTTCCTACAGTGAATATTATTTCGTAAAAAGTGTTTTTTAATCACCAGTAAGAGTAATGACGATATTTCTTTAATATATTAGTATACATGGTAAAACACTGCTTATTTTTTATTTGCATTATAAAAAATCATGAGAATAACGAGAGCGTGAAACTTGAGTAGCGATTCGAGCTGTCCTTCGTTGGATGTTGACGTTTTTGTTCTATATAGCCTAGATGTTTGTTTTTGGCATTTTGTAATTTTTTGTTTCCTTGTCCAGAATATGTTTTTTATTAAAGTGCCAGATCTCATCAATGATATTGTATTTTTACTAGTACACACACACACACACACACACGTGTGTGTGTGTGTGTGTGTGTGTGTGTGTGCTAAAAATTTATTCACTCAGAAATGAAATTTTGTCAAATATATCAGTGTTGTGGACATTTAAGCGGACGTTTAGAAGTGCGTCATGCAGAAAACTTATCACGACCCGATATATATCTATATATATATATCTATCTATATATATATATAGTCGTGAGTATAGGGAATAGAGATTGCGACTGACACCAAATCGGTCGAGTTTAGATCCCGGCCAGAATCAAGAGAATATGTCTAGCCACACTGATGAGCTGTGATACATCGAACCGGCTTGTATGTGGATGACTAATATATATATATATATATATGGTGGGGGTCAATGCCAGTTAGTGGGACCCAGGATTGTCTTTTTGCTGTTGAATTATGAATGGTGTCTTCCTGTTAATATCGAACTGTGGTTAGTACATCAGCGTAAACCTGGATGTACGTGTAGTGTTATAGAAAACTGCACGAATTTGATATTCGGGAAGCTGAGTTCCAATCTCACTGGGGTTTATTATATTTACTTGTGCACAAATACCTTTGGAAAATGTATGAACCCGCCTCTTCTTACCCATCTGTTCATTGGTAGGGCTTCTATCACTGACATCATCTTCTAGCACTCCTTTCATTGATCTCTTTCATGAATAACGTTTTCTCGGGATCTTTCACGCGCTGTAAAACTTTTCATCTTAGTGGATTTATGGCTTTGGTATGTATGAAATGAAAAAAAATGTTTATCCATCGACTTCACTTCAGCGTGTTCATGGTTTCAAATAGTGGATAAAATGTTGTTATATTAAATTTGATAAAAAACGAAGTTGTAAATCGAAATGTGTCTTCGGTGCAACGTGTAGGAACGTTTAATTCATTTAAATGGCTGATTACAACTGCTGTTGTTAATTTTGTTTTTAGTGAATATTCCCTACAAGTTCTTCCTATCTATCTATCTATCTATCTATCTATCTATCTATCTATCTATCTATCTATCTATCTATCTACCTGCGTCTGTCTATATATCTAAATATAAACTTTTGACCAACAACATATCCGTATGGGACCCTGAAATATGTCTTCCATCGTATCTTGAAATCTTCAAGTGAGAAATCGTTATCTGCATGTCAAAATATTGATTTTCCCCCATCTTCTGCGCCACTGTCGTACCACAATCAAGATTCTTCTTATTCTCGTATTCCTCCAGTTTTTTCTCTTCTACTTGACTCCATTTGACATGTTCTAGGACGACTTCCGAAAGGTCCATCAAGTGACTTCCAGTGAGTTCCCATTTTCGGAATCATTCCACAAAAAAGAAAAGTATACCATTAAGGTTGTCCAAGATTCCAGATCAATGTTCTTTTGGTTCCGGCTTCATTGCCTTCTCTGTTCGCCATTAAGCTTGTTTTTTTTTCCTATCATTCATTTTCAATGTTATTCTTGTTTGCTCTCTTTTGTTTACCATATTCTTTTTTTCGACATTTTTTACGTTCCTTCTATTAGCTTCAGATTCTTTATTATTCGCATGTTTCAATGTTATTCCATTTTACTTCTGTCTTAATTTTTTTGTTCCTTTTTGCTATTCTATTTATTATTTTTCTTCCTTTCTATTTTCTTCTTTCATCTATTTCTTTTTTTTTCTTATATTCGTTTCCCTCTAACTTTTCTTCGTTTAGATTCTTTTATTTTTCAATTTCGATTGCTTTAACTTCTTTCCTAATTTTTGTTCGGTTTTGCTTTTTGTATCTTTAATATGCCTGATCTTTCAAACTTATTAACGACTTTCTTTTTCTTACCATTCTTTATTTTTTATATCTTATTCTTCCCTTTTTTATTTGTAGATATTTTTTCTGTTTTTTATATTTTCATTCCTTCTTTTTTATCTCTTTCTAAAACACTTTCTTTTTTTCTATTTCTTCTTTTTTCTCTCAGTTTGACTATCTCTTTCTCTCTTTCGCTCTTTCTCTCTTTTATTTTTTCTTCTCTGTTTCTTTTCCCTTTTTTCCTCGTATCAAATTCTGACAGTATTCCATTAATGCTAGTTTCAGCATCCAAGAATCACCCCCTCACAATACTCTGGGCAACACTCCAACTTCGATCTCAGAACTGAATACTTTCAAGCTTTACTTTCACCTTGAAACTGTCTACATAGATTTTCTCCGTTTTAGTATTTCAATTCATAAAAAACTCTATTCTTGGACACTTCGGCGTAGGATTATGCCCAATACACTCTTATTGTTGGTTATTAGTAGGGTACTTTCTCACTGTGTACCGAAAATGTGTGGTCTAATTTTTGCGACGCCATTATTCCCTATGCCTTACATTTATTTTATTCCACTTTTACAGGAGTTATTCAGCAGCCAGTTCTTAACAATTATCTGCTCTCTATGTAGACACAAGTTTTAAAAAGTACCTTTTAAGTTTCATATGTTCGCGAAATGTGACCGCGAAATCTTGGTTTCGATTTACTCCTTGAATTGATCTACTCTGCAATTTGATTTGCGTCTATATGAGGGATCCACTAAATGTTATTGCTGGAATTATTGCATTGACTGAATATGAAGTCGAATCATCATACAAGGTGAAATAGATGAACGGTAAGAAGAATTAGAACTAAAGTAGAAAAAGTGTTGGAACATGTCGTGTGACTTGAGAGTTCTAAATCAGTTTATGTTGTGAGAAACAAAAAGGCAAATATTCAACTGAAAAAAATTATATGCTTTCGTCCAGGCGTGTCTATGAATCTTATTTCCTTGATTATAGAAATAATAACATTTAAAATTTAGCATACGATTAAGATTTATTATTAAACTATTAAATTCGGAGTAAAATAATATTTAAATTAATGTGTTCTATCTTTTTCTTTTCTTTTTATCTCTCTCCTTCTTAATGTGTGTGCGCGTGTTTATGTCAATAAATGTAATGCATTTTATATGCTTTGAATATAAAAATGGACAAAGAAAGGGAGTTAACTGAATAGTTCTAATTAAAACACACATTAGTTGTTAAAAAAATGTGCATAAAACATGCTACACACACACACACACATATATATATATATATATATATATATATATATCAGACAAAGAAAAACCTGAAGAGTGGGTTCATCTCAAAAATGCCTTCACAAAACTTCGAAGTCGGCATAACTCAATTCAGTTAAATGACAAACTTTTTCGCTTCAAATATCTTTCTGTCTATTTCTTTCTTTCTCTCTCTCTCTCTCTCTCTCTATATATATATATATATATATATATATATATTAGTTGTTAAAGTAAACTGGTGATAATATATATATATATATATATATATATATATATATATATATATTAAAAGTAGTACAAACCAGTGGGCTAACCACCTACTAATCATAGTTTTTACTTTATTAAAAGTGCTTGATAAAAGGAGTGCGTCGAGCATAGATATATATATATGGTGGGGGTCGTCCCCGGTTAGTTGGACCCAGGATTGTCTTTTTTTTCCTAATATATTGTTAATGGCGTCTTCCTAATAATATCGGACTGTGGTTTCTACATCAGCGTAAGTACAGAATGCGGATAGTGTTATAAATAACAACATGAATTTCGTAATCAGGAAGCCGAGTTACAAAATCACTGGTGTTTGTTATACATACTTGTGCGCAAATACCATTTGGAAAGACATGAATCCACCATTTCTCAGGCATCAGTTTGTTTATTGGTAAGACTTTTGTCATTAAAATTACCATTATCTTCCAGAACTCCTTTTATTGCTCTCTTTCATGAATAACTTTCTCTCAGGTTCTTTCACTGTCAGTAAACCTTTGCATCTTAGTAGATTTGTGTCCTTGCTATGTATGAAACTATTAAAAAAATGTTTATCCATCGAAGCCTCATCAGAGTGGTTACATACATGATTTTCAGTGGTAATTCAAATGTAATCATTTACATTTTTTATATTCAATTTAATAAAAGCGAAGTTGTGGATCTAAATCTGTCTTCGGTGCAAGGACGTGTAGGAACGTTTACTACATTAAACTGGCAGATAACAATTGCTGTAGTTAGTTTTGTTTTCAGTGAGTAAAAAAAGGTTCTATCTATCTATCTATCTATCTATCTATCTATCTATCTATCTATCTATCTATCTATCTATCTATCTATCTGAGTCTGCACATAATCTATCTAAATATAAGCTTTTAACCAACAGAGGAGCATTTTTTATGGTAATATTTTATTACAAATTTGTAAAAAAAATCTTTAAAAATGTTTATTAACATATTACCATATATATATGTACATAATATATATATATATATATATATATATATATATATATATATATATATATGTCCAACAATAATCATATATATTTATTATCTTGATTTGCATAATCAACCAATCAGTACAAACATAAGTAATATGTTTGACGTATGATTTTTTTTATCGGTACTTACCCGTTGCTTGAATTGTAATAATTATGTGAATTTAACAGTTAATTAAGTATATTGATCCAGAAGATATTTTTATAAACAATACACATTTTTATTGTGAAATAAACGTCAGTTTGCATTTGTCTATACAATGGGTATATATTAGATGAAAAGAATGCGGGCGAATTAGAAGTATGTGCACAAATTAATATATATATATATATATATATATATATATATATTAATTTTTTATATTTATATATATATATGTGTGTAGGTATAATTAAATAGAATGAAATTAATACTTCTTATAGGCAAAAACAAACACATACACACACAAGCACACCTAGATATCTGGAGTCGGGATGCGGAAGTTAACGTCAATAAGCAAAATGAAAAGTGCTTATTCATATTGTCTCTCTTTTTCTCTTCATACATACATACATATGGACACTAAGTTGTATGAATCTTTAGTGTGAAGACATTTTAATAATGCCCTCACGAAACTTCAAATTCGGCATAATTGAAATAACAACGCTCAGCTAAGTGACAAACTTCTCCACATTGTTGTGTATAGACATCCGCAGACAGATCTGTTTCGCTGTATCACAGCTCATAAGTACGGTTAGACAACCGATTGCTTTTTATTCAGGATTGAAACCCGACCGAATTGGCGTCAGTCGGCGATTCTACCTGTGAGCTATGGGCGCTCAGTAGAAGAAGGCAGACTTTTTAGCGTGTATATTATCATTTTACATGCCCAATAACTGAGTTTGTTTTAAATTATTGCTGAATGAACGATGCGTATATGCTAGAGTAGCTACTGTTTTTCAAAGTCTACCATTCTTATATATATATATATATATATATATATATATATATATATATATATATATATTAATCATATCACCCCAAGCAAGGCTGCAACGCCACTGATTTGCAGTGGGCTACATAAGAGTGATAAGATTAGAAAAGAGAAAAACCGGAAACCACATCCTAAACAGGAAACAAGGGATGAGCCTTTTCACCTGTTCAACAGACGTGGGTGGAGTGTGAACCGGGCGATAGTTTAGTCTATCTACTCCAATTGAAAAAAAGAAAAGAGGGAAAAGATTGGAAAAGAGAAAACCGGAAACCGCATCCTAAACAGGAAACAAGGGATGAGCCTCTTCACCTGTTCAATAGACGTGGGTGGAGTGTGAACCGGGTGATAGTTTAGTCTATCTACTCCAATTGAAAAAAAAAAAGAAAAAGAAAAAGTGTAAAGATTGGAAAACCTTAAGAGGAATTTACTATATTTTTTTTTTATGTGCGTTGTGGTGCAATGGATATCGGCTCGGAACCGAGTTCAAATTGCAATTGAATTCCTTGCATTCACCTACGCACAAATATCGTTGGGAAAGGCACTTATCCATCTCTTCCCTCCAGTTATGGTTTGAATAACAGGACACATTGGGTTCTACAGCCCTGGCCGGCAACCAGTCTACCACAAAGAAATGGCAACCCACTGAGGGACAATCCTCCGCCCAGTCAGTCATGTCTCCTTCGAGACATGAATGCTCAAAGCGTGTATCACGTATGGCACTCAATTGAATGATTCATCATGAGAAACGCTAGCTTATGGAAAACTTATTAATATTTCATCATTTTAGCACACATTTTCTACTGTAGATTTTTTTCTGCTGAATACATCTTTTCATTTCATTTGAAAGGATATAAAAACGTTTGACATATTTTCATTTTAAAATTTGAGTCTTTCTCTCATTCCATGATTATACAGGCTTAGAGATATGTTAGACGTGTCAGAGGGTTTGTCCCCTCCCCTATTATGAACCTACCTATACACTTTTCATTGCCTGCTTCCGATGCTTGCTCTAGTATTTGCAGTTTCAGCTACCTCGCTTTTTCAGATAACTCGCCCTAAGTGCTTTTTCAAACTATCATAAACACATGATGGCTTTTAATAAGACTTGTTTTTTTAATGATTTTGCATTTTCTTGCTTGGAGTGGGGTTGCTTAGCTTAGTCTGTACTGCAGAAACCAAAATGACGCTGTACATGCAAAATTAACATTAGTGTCTTTCTAGCCATTTATTTCAATTTCATGATAGTTTTCTATTTTTCCACAAACTGGCCAGTACAGCCAGGCAATAATTCCATGACAATGTGATAGTTAAATCCATATTTTATAAATAACACCGTTTTAATTCTTCATTATAGAAAATTAAAATCTCCAATCATAATATTGCTTTTAGAAAAAAACAATAATTATTTTCATGTTCATATTTGCTGTAACTTTCTAGTCATAAAGCATTCCCGGAAATGCTTGCAGACTGAGTATGATTAATTTGTTTTTTTTTTTGCGGGGGGGGGGTTAGTTTTTTATCAACTATTTTCCGGTTATCTAAAGCCATAAAATATTTTTATTTTGTATGAAGTTTTTTTTTTAATAATAATAATTAACTGATATAAGTCCTTCTAATTAACCTATAGAGAAAAAGTGAATTGATATCATTCTCAGTGGTATTTGTGTATAAGTGAATATAATTAACTCAACTATAATTGTAACTTTGCTCTCCGATTAAGAATAATGAGCCGTTTTCCATTACATATTCCGCACATCAATGCTTTCGATACCTGTTACTCCGAAGCGATCATCCATCTAAGTAATGATCAGTGATATTTAATTTCGATGATTGTACAGAAGCCGGTGTTTCAACGTAATATGGCCGTATGCAGAAATATTAAGATCCAAAAAGCCCTACTAGTACGATTCTTCTTTTTGTTCTCTTTTTACTTTTTTAGAGCAATCTAATCGTGATATTGTTATTCCAAGCAAACCTCTTATGAAATATTTCATAATTTACAACCTTATCCTTTAATTTAGGTTTTGAGAATTCGACCAAAGTTTTAAAACATTTCAGTAATCTCTTTCATTCCAAGCACCCAGAATCTAAAAATGCATGTTTGTAGCATTTGTTGTAATATTATTTATTTTACTGTACGAATGAACATATTAAGTGTTTAATGCATTTTTCCTACTATATTAAATACCACATAATACTTAAATTATTCATAGACACGTCAGGTAATAGTAGAGAAACCTGTCATACTATTTAGGTGTAAATATATTAGAAAAAAGAATCCTATGGGTTTTTTTTTCTCGTTGGAAAAGTTTACGCAATTTATGTAATGCATAGTAGATTGAAAGTAGTAAGATCATCGCAGGACTTTACAAGATGCTAGCGAAGCCAAAATATGAGAAGCACGTCTTCGTTTGAGGCTGTTATTTCAGATGTTATGGAAGCTTCATTTTTTTAAGAAAAACTGACACTCCATCCTAGTTGCGTCTTCTTACATCGTCATGGGATGTAGAATTTGACCCAGACGTGCTGGCCTGTGACCCATCTAGAATATATCAGAGAAATCTAAAACTTGTTACCAGGGAATCGATACATACCCGTTAGCCTTCAGAGTTTATTCCGATGAAAATGTAAGAAAAATCTTAAATAATTTCAGGAATTAAAAATAAAAATGTGCTGTTTGTGGGTGGGGAGAGAAAGGAATAAATCCCATGGGTATACAAGACAGGGAGTGAAAAGGCGTTATCATATCAGGTCATATTTCTCGCATAACTTTGGAGATACACATGTAGGTGATATATATCTGTGTATCAGAGTTCTAGTTAATCTTTAAAGATAAAGATAGATGAAAGTATTCAAACATTAGAAAATCTATTTCTGAATATGTACAGAAAAATTAAGAAAATGATCCAAAATGCAGTGAAAACAAATAAATATTTAACAAAATCTTTGTCTATATTTCTTAGATTTTATTGTAATTATTTACATTATTTAATTTGTTCAGACTGTTGTCCTCATTTTTATTGCCATATTTCTGACGTTTTTGCTGTTGAACATTCCAACCTTCTTTGGGGTGATTGAAATTTCGAACTGAACCTTTTATTTCGATCTCTGGTGTAGAATTTTTCTAGTTCCATGAGTCATGCCACTTCCTCAAGGACACATGGCTCAGTGGATACAAGCGTTGATTGTATCTAGTGACTTGACCTAAAGAGTTTTGATTTCAATTCACTACAGCAGTGGTGAACAAAATCTTAGTTGTTAGATGGAAATAACAAAAACATCCGCAAGAAGATGGCAATAAAGATGAGAAACACAGCCCGAACAATATAAATAAAATGAAGCTTTAGTTAGTTTTTAGCTAAACAAATACAATAGTTGGCTACTCGCATTCGGGTAGTTAGTCCATTTGCAGATATCTGCTCAGATACTTTTTTCCGACATCACATAGACCATCAGACACCTCTCCCCCCAATCTATGGGTTAATTAAAATAACATGTATCGGTAAATCTTTATTATCTCCAAAAAATCATGCAATCTAAAAATATTTTCTGGTCTTAAATAACAGGCCAAAAGTTTATGAGATTTAAAATACAAATAAAACACTGCTACTCTACTGAGAGGCCATGGGTTACATTCTCATGAGGTGTCCGAATCCAGTAGCCTGATCAAAAGTTTGAACAAAGCCTGTATAACACTGATGATAACTTTAATGCCATATTATAATACATTGGCTGTATACATATTATGTGAAACGATTTTGTCTAGAATTATTTTCAGGGCAAGGAAATAATGTCAAAATTTTATTTCACTATTTGCCACTATGCATTCTAATGAATAAAGTCCGGGCGAGCATGCTAATTCCCAATATTACGCGTAACTATCAAGATCACACACATACATATATATATATATATATATATATATATATATATATATATATATATACTTACATACATATGAAGAGAAAGAATGGATAAATGCATATTGCCTTTCTTCAAAGTAGAGATCAAAAATTTAAAAAGTACGCAGTTCGTCAGACGTAAGATACATTTTTTTCAAATAAAATAGAAATAAAAACGTGTCATCTATTTCCAAATCGGGTATCCATTAAAAGTAAAATTTGTAGTAATAAAAATTTCCTATTAAAAATAAGTCTGTTCATGCTTTTGTTGTCGAGATCAAAAATGTATTTATCTTGAAAATTATATAATTTTTATTGTTGTTTTTATTAATAATTTTAGTATTATTAGTATTATTACTTTTAATCGAAGTAGTAGTAGTAGTAACAGTAGTCGTGGTAATAGTAGTAAAAGCACTAATAGTAATCGTAGTAGTAGTAGTAGTCGTAAGCGAAAAGAAGTGATGCAGCCCAGAACTACCCAATAATGTATCTGATATGCCTTAAGCCTATATTTGGGTCTACCAGTTTATTCTACTAGTAGTTGGGTTTCGAGCTGCGGTAGCAAGAGTTATTGTTTCTTATGAGCTTACTATACATAGTACTAAACGGTTACGTGATATCTGTCCATTTGTATGGCACTGAGATCTCTTCAGAGATGAAGAAGAGAGTTGAATAAACAGAAAGTATTTCTACAGAGAGATGCTGAGAATACCATGGACAGAATATGTGAGCAACGACGAAGTTTTGAAGAAAATAAAAACAAAAACAAAACCAAAAACCTCTATTTAACTTCGGAAAGATGCAGTTGAAATTTTATTTTGCTTAGATAACAATGTTTTTAATGATAGAAATCTTACTATTTAACCCATATATTGGGTAGAAGAGGTAGATTCATACATTTCCCAAGATTATTTTGCACTTAAATGATTATAACGAACCCAAATTAGAACTCAGATCTCTAATTTCTAATTTCGACCCAATGTCCATCACACCCCTTAAGATGTGCGTCGTGGTGCAGTGAATACCGACTCAAAACGAGAAATCGGAGAGCCGATTTCGAATTCCAATTTAATTCTTTGCATTTAATTATGTTCAAAAATACCCTTGGGAAAGGTATTAAGCCGTCGCTTCCCTCCAGATTCCGTTCTATAGCATTGGTTGGCAACCAGTCTACCGCAGAAAGTAATGGCAACTTACTGCGGGAATATCTTCTGTTCAGTCATGTCTCTTTCGAGACATGATCACCCAAGCGCTTATCATGTATAGCACTTAACTGATCCATTACGCCATTCGCACATCCACCAAGCGGTCGCGTACTGACAAAACTCGATGTTGCGTAACTTTGGTACGGGAATCGGTGTTTCAACGTAATATGACTCTAAGCCATTATGAAATGAATATAATAATCAAATAATTTGAGAGGAATAGCATAATTTTCATAATTAATCATGAAACTCGTGAAAATCGAAAATTTGAAAGCTACACTCTTGACCTCTTCAAATCATGAATCAATCTTAATCAATACTACCTATCATCATGATTATCACTTCCTCTTATCACAACTTGTTCTTTATTATTATTTTTCCTCATATCACAATATATTAATATTATCATTACAACTTATTTTTTTAATCATTTTAACAGTAAGACCGCTGCTTGAATGGATTTCGAGCCTTGTATCAACCAAACTTTCGTGTAAAAAATGATGAAGTGACTATATTTAATATCGGTAATCGAAGAGCCATTTTGACTAACTTCGATTTTTAAACCAGTTCTTTATTTTGAAAAAATATGTTGAGGAAATAATTTCTTCCAGCATAAATAACATAATGTTGTAAATATAGATTATTTTTTCTCCAGAATCTCTGTGTTGAAATTCTACGTAATATATGTTCTATGAAGCAATGACTAACGGATAATTCCAGCAACAGAGATACACTTTTATAGAACGATGGTAAGAATATAAAATGAATATAAAATGAATATAATAATCAAATAATTTGCGAAGAATAGCATAATTTCCATACTTATTAATTTAAACTCGTGAAAATCGAAAATTTGAACGCTTCATTCTTGACCGTTTCAATTCAAGAATCAATCTTGATCTATCCTACTAATCATCGTAATTATCATTTCCTCTTAATAAAACTTATTATTTTTATTATTATTATTATTATTATTACAACTTATTCTTTCAGTTATTTGTTATTACAACTTATTCTTTTTAATCATTTTAACAGTAAGATTACTGCTTGAATGACTTTCGAGCCTTGTATCAAGTAAACTTTTGTGTAAAAAATGATGACATGTTGATAATAATCAGAGTAGGAACAGAGAGACCGCGCTTTTTTATGTATGTTGAAAGCGGATGCAAATTTGTACTAGCGCCAAATTTCTTCCTCACGGCGTCTCCTTTGTTTCAATAATATTGAATTCGCTTCCTCAACAGCAATACAAATCTCTCATGATAAAGGGGGAAAAAGGGGAGGAGAACTTTCACAAAAATAAAATCAAATAAAATCAAATAAAATAAATTTTCTCTTATCCCGTTTGCAATCAGCATTTATTTCTGACGCATTTTATTAATTTCTGGGATTTCCTTCGTTTAATTAATGCAATTAATTACACTCGCCTCCAGATTAATTTCCAACATCAACCGATTAATTAAAAAATGATAGAAATCAACTTACGCGAAAACTCATGCTTAGAAGAATAAGTGGTCACATCTCTTGGTAACTGGAGGATGATAGACGATAAATATCGGAAGACCTGTAAAATCATGAAGACAAACATACTTGCTTGAAGTAACTATATTTAATATCGGTAATCGAAGAACCATTTCGATTAACCTCGATTTTCAAACTAGTTCTTTAGTTTTAAAAATATGTTATGGAAATGATTTTTCCAGCATTAATAGCATAAGGTCGGAAATATGGATTATTTTTGTCCAGAATCTGTACGAGTTGAAATTCTGCGTAATATATGTCGTATAAGGTAATGATTGACGGACAGCCCAGGCAACAGAGATATCCTCTTATCGAACAATGGTAAAAATACCATGTCCAGAATATATGGACAAAGATTTGATTGATGTATCTGTTTAACGGTATATCAACTTCGTATGGGTCATTTTTCCCAAGGGTATTTGTCCAAGGGATTTAAATGGAATTCGTACGCGGAATCCGTCTCTTCCCTCCACTTTTAGGTTAAATAACAGAACAGACTGTGTTCTATAGCCTTGGCTGGCAACCGGTCTTTTGCAGAAAGTAATGGCAACCTACTGTGGGATAATCTTCTGCCCATAGAGTCATATCTCTTTGAGATATGATCGCCCAAGCGTGTATCACGTATGGCACATAACTGACTGACTGATGGGTCATTTAATAGCTCAATTAAATTTTCATGGAAGCTTTAAAGTAATAAAAATGTTATTCTGCTTTAACAGCAGAATACATAGAGGATACTCAGATTTTGTGGATATATGTGAATATAATTCCTAGAGTCAGAGATGTGATTTATGTTGTGATTTTGTTTTGAAATGCAGTTCGATATTATAAGAATTAAAGACACGAAAATCCTTTTATGTTGGTTGTTTGGTAATAATTTAAATGGATTTAAGGTAATTTGCTACAATTATTAGTATTTACGTATTATTAGTAATTTATAAAAAAATGAATTTGCTGGAATTTTTACTATAAAAATCTATTTTTATACTTTCATAGCTTTTTTTTTTTTGACGATTACCATTTTCTCATAGTTGAAACCCTAAGAGGTGGTGTTTGTTTATACTTCTGAGATGAGGTAGTATTTAGACGATTTATTGTCCTTATCATTATTGGCATGTTTACGATGATTCGGACGTTGTATGATCCGGCCTTCTTCACTTGCTGGGGTATATCATTCTCATTCCATGTGCGATACCACTACTAGTAACCATGTAGTTACCACCCTTTCTTGCCACTCATAAGGCGAGCAGTGATGACGGTATCTCGGTCATTGTCTTAATATATGCCTCTGAACTCTCCTTTGCCCTCTCTAAACTCTGTAATTACTGCCTGTCTGCTTCCTGTTTTCCTGCCTGTTGGAAGTCCTCTTCAGTGATAAATATATTTAAGAACACTGGAGAACCCTTGTATCCCTCTAATTATTACCCTATTAGCCTCCTACCATTTTTCGGAAAAGTATTCGAGGCTATGATGAAATAGTTTAACATCAGACCACCCCTAACCTCTGACAGTCAGTTCGGCTTTTGCTTCGGTAAGTCTACTACCGATATGCTAACGATCACCACTGAGTACATTGCCGCGCTCTCGAAGAAAGGCTATGCACGAGCCGTTGCACTGGTTATCTCTAAAGCATTTGATAGTCTGGCACACTTGCTTTCTGTGCAAGCTACAAGGCTATGGTATCACTGGACGCTTGTTTGATTTGATCCAATCGTTCCTATTAAACCTCGTAAAGAATGTCGTTCTGAATGATCATGCCTCCAGATCCTATCACACGAACGCCGGTGCCCCCAAGGCCTTATCCTATGACACAAGCTCTTCTTGATCTCATCAACAACCTTCCTGATATGATCAAATCCCAATTTGGCATTTACGCTGATGATATCATTTACTCCCGCCTCAGTAAGAAATCTGCCAAGGTAGACAACGAAAACCATGCTGTTGATCTTGAAAATGACCTCCAATCTGTGGTAGACTGGGATAAGAAATGACTCAAATTTTAATGCTTCCAAAATGAAGCTGCTCTCTGTTAACCACCACAGACAGCCCCTTTTGCCACCCATCAGCATGGATCAAGCTATTATCTCCGAAACCAATACACTGCGCCTCCTTGGATTCACTCTCTGAGCCGACCTTAAGTGTAAAGACTACATTGAATCAATAACTAAATCTACTGCTCGGAAAGTTGGGACACTGTTTCGAGCCAGAAAGTTTTTCTCGCCTGAATCCATCTTTCACATATACTAATCAACCATCTGCCCATGCATTAAATACTGTTGTCATATCTGGTCGGGCGCCTCTGCTATTCATTTCGGGGTCCTCGACAGGATCCAAAGTTGAATCTGCAATGGGATTGATGCCGACCTAGCAGCTTGACTTGAGTCAAATTCTCACCAACGGGATATGGCTCCCCTCTGTTACTTCTACAAATCTTTCCACATCTTCTGCTCCAACAAGCTTAACTTCCTGTTGCCCCCTCGACATGAATTTACTCGAGCAATCAGACTGTCAAGCAGGTCCCACTTTTTCGCAATCAAAACAAGCAAATTCAGCCGCCACTTATACACTCACAGCTTCTTTTCTAGCATTCTCTCGCACTTCCCGCCTGTGGAACTCGCTCCCATATTCTTGCTTTGCTGACGGCTACAGCCTCCAGAAATTTAAATGCAATGTCAATACTCATCTATTAACCACTGGACTCTAGCTCTCTCCCCACACTCGTATATCCTTCCATTTCTTTCCACCTATGTATCTGTCATCGCACCTGCATTCTCAGCTTTTTATTGCTCCTTTCTAACTAGTTCGTACTCCTCACTCTTTTCTAATTAATCTTTTTACAGTTATGTAGCCCCCCGCTCATCAGTGGCATTTCTGCCTTGCTCGGGATGAAATGATTAAAAAAAAAACTTCTCACCCGTGGAACTACCTTCCGTCTACTTGCTTTCCTGATTGCGACAAACTCCAAGACCTTAAATGCAACGTCAACAGCCATCTCGTATCACCTTTAACTTACATTCTTTTTTTTATCCTTTCTCCAACAAACCCTGTATCTTGTTCTTCTCACTTTTTACTCTACTCTCACGCTACTCTCTTCACACCAGTATTCCCAGCCTTCTTTTAATCATACTCTGAGCCCCCTGTAACCGGTTCCTCTTTCTCTTTGCTCTCCTCTTACGTAACCTTTTACTCTCTTCTTATGTATCTCCCTGCACACCAGTGACATTACTGCATTGCTTGGGGTGAAAGGGTTATAAAAACTCTCTAACTTATTTGTTCAACACTGCTGTAGCCTGGTATTGACCTTATAAGTTATTGTAACTAACCAACGTTTATATCTACTGGGCAATGTGTCAAAATGGATCTGGTAACAACAGAAATTAACAGGTTGTTGCAAAGATGCTCAAAACCTCCATTCTGCCGATAAGTGGCTTTTCTGTCAAATATAGATTATCAGGAATAATGTGTAAGAAATGAGTTTTAAGGAAAAAAGAGACTTCTACTTACAATCAGAAAGAGAATGTTAAAGATTCTGGACGAAAAGTGCGATACGAAGATCCGAAGGGGTATTGGCATGGCCAAGGTTGCATCCCAGAAGCTGAGTACAGTTTAAATAAACAGAAGAATTTCGCTGAAAAAGAAGAGATTACTGGATTTTTATGTGATGTCTGTCCTTGAATATAGCAGCTAATGCTGGACAATCTCAACAAATATGAAGGAAAGACTTGTAGCAACCAACATACGACTGTACAGAAGGATGCTGAGGATATTATGGATGGAGTACGCGAGCAATGACGAGGTTTTGGAGGGGATGGACCTGAAATGGAAACTGATACTTAACACCAGGAAAAAACAGCTGAAGTCTTTGGTATATGCAATGAGAAAGCATGACTTGGAGAACCTGATACTCACGGGACAGATAGAGGGGAAGAGGGACAAAGGAGAGTAGCGCAAAACATACCTGATAGATCTGAGTAGATTGATGATGAAGCGTGGTTTGATTGGAATTAAAATAGAAAGGAGGATATTAAGAGCGACAATCAATAGGAAGATGTAGAGAACCATGATCCTCTACGTCCTGAAGAAGAAGAAGCATGGGAAGAGACAACTAAGTAAGTTTAACTCACCGGATATATAGAAGGTTAGCGTGGGGTGAAAAGGAAACAGAGATTAACAATAATATTTAAAGGACTGTCGCAGTTTATCTGTCTGAGCAGAATATAAGAACTTCAACCTCACTCAACTTCTGTTCATATTTTTTATGTATAAACACTATATAGTTAATTGTATATTTACACTTTACATTCAAACTATTGTCTTCATCTTTGAGTGAAAGATGTAGTCATCAGTCTCTGTGGAATGTAACTAAAATACTGCATAGAGAAGAACACGCACGAAAGATCACCGCATATGTTGGACAATGCGGACCTAGTCAGTAGGCCTAGGATAGAAATAAATATAATATGGGAGACATTAATAAATAAAAACAAATGACAGTAAGTCGGCGACAGCATCAGCAGTACTCAAAACGTGATAGGCAGCAGCAGTGATAACAACACGTCTGGTGACAATAATCCAATTGCAAACAGTGTAAATAATAACTTCTCATCCCAGAAATACAGACGGAAAAAGTTCATCTAACTTCTGTTTTCATAGACATTATTATCATTCCCTTTCATTATTAGGTAGGCTTACGGCCATATCACGTTGTATACATCGGTTCTTGCTCGATCACCGAAGTTAAGCAAAGTTGAACCTAGTCAGTAGGGTGACTGCTTTGGAATACCAGGTGCTGTAAGCATTTAGTGACGGATGTGTGTTGTGGTGCAGTAGATATCGGCTCGGAAAGAGAAATCGGTGAGCCGAGTGCGAATTCCAGTTGAATACCCTGCATTCACTTAAGCACTGGTACCCTTGGGAAAGGTATTAACTCGTCCCTTCCCTCCAGTTATAGGTTAAATAACAGGGTATGACTTGGGGACCTGCCCTTAAAACAAATCCCAATGAATCTTGGTACTCGAAAAGAAAAAAGTATTACTAGACACAAAACTTATATAAAAACAACAATAAATTGTTGAAAAAGAAAAAGCTATTACCAGCAATAAATAAATAAAAATTTAGTTGGCAATAAATGAGCCGGCGAGGTTGATATGCCATAAAACAAAAACAACCAACCAATCATTATTAAGTAAATATACCAGCCCCTCATGTAAAAATGTTTTTCATTCAGAATAATTTTATTTTCCAAATAATTATCCATATACTAAAAGAAAAACGGTTATTCTGTAGGTTTAGTTTTTTTTTATTAGTTTAAATCATGAATAATTTCCGGATTTGGGAACAGATGACGAATTCATGATTCTAACTACTAATAGTACGTGGCAGTTAAAAATAAATTTGAAGCACAAAAATACATCTTAGTTTTGCACGGCGAAGTTAAGTGTACAGAGTGGATTTAAGGGAAAATGTTTTTGTCGTCCATGACATCCCAAGGGAGTATAGAGCAAGAATAACCCACAGAAAGTCTTACGAGCCGCTCGGTTTGTTATAATCTACCCGTCGTATAATCCAGATCTTGCGCCAAGCGATTATTACAATCTCTGTTCGCTGCAAATCAATTTTACAAGGAAAGTTTTCACTAATAAAAAACATAGTTTGTCGAAAATGTTTTCAAATGAGAAACAGGAATTTTATCAAAGATTTCGAAGAGCTATTTATGCGTTCCAACAAATCATTGCTTATAATATACACTACCGGGAATAATCATTAGGCAAATCCACTTTTTTAAAAAGAATGATGTATTTCTTATTATTTTTAAGTGGATAATTCTAAATGACAATAGAACGGTTCTTTTGTTACTATTACTTTGCAAAATTGTACAAGGCAAATCACACTAAATTTTCCTCATTCTTTCACTAATAAAACTGCAATATAGGTAATTATTAAATATTTATAAATTCATGCAAATGTCATTGTTCAATATTAACAAACGAACCATTCTATTTTATTTACAATTATTTACTTGGCAATAAATACTAAAAAATAGTATGAAATACATCATTTTTTTAAAAACACTGGGTTGGACTAATAATTATGGCCGGTAGTATATAATTGTACTTTATCCTTTAAAGAATCAAATTGATAAAGAAAAACGGAAACTATTTATAATTCAAACCAATGGTTACGAGAACAAATATGTTCAAGAGACTATAGATCATCAAACTGACAGTTTTGAAAATCGTTTCCATAAATCGTCTCCATTACTCAGGTAATAATGGCAGATGTAATAACAGCACGGGTAAAAATGGCACCGGTAAAAATATCACAAGAGGAAAGCAGTAAAAAAACATCTACATCTAATAGTAGTACATTTTATAATCTGTTTTGTATCCATGTATCATTGGATGCAAATTTTCTCTTTTCCTTTATAACTTACTATGACTTCCATGATGGGTTTGGGTAGAGTCACTGAGATCAATGTTGTGTACTTTAAGGTGTTGAAAGAGTCTGTTTTTCCCTAATGTTATTTTAATCCAGGTTTTTTCACTTGTGCATTATTACCGTTCATCATTAATTTAGATTTCAACGCAATGATAAAAAGGGCATTTATTTTACCCAACATATATTTTTTAAAATATCATCTTCTTGTACATTCAGTAGTAAATATCATTTCATTAAATTGAATATTACATAGTGAAATTTTAATGAAAAATAATCAGTTCATATCTTGACGATAGATAGATAGATAGATAGATAGATAGATAGATAGATAGATAGATAGATAAAAGTGAAGTGATCTAGGTAGATAGACAGATAAAAATAAAAGAGATAGATAGATAGATAGATAGATAGATAGATAGATAGATAGATAGATAGATAGATAAAAGTAAAAGAAGTGATCTAGGTAGATAGACAGATAAAAATAAAAGAGATAGATAGATAGATAGATAGATAGATAGATAAAAGATAAAAGAAGTGATCTAGGTAGATAGACAGATAAAAATAAAAGAGATAGATAGATAGATAGATAGATAGATAGATAGATAGATAAAAGTGAAAGGTGATCTAAAAAGGTAGATAGACAGATAAAAATAAAAGAGATAGATAGATAGATAGATAGATAGATAGATAGATAGATAGATAAAAGAGTGATCTAGGTAGATAGACAGATAAAAATAAAAGAGATAGATAGATAGATAGATAGATAGATAGATAGATAGATAGATAAAAGATAAAAGAGTGATCTAGGTAGATAGACAGATAAAAATAAAAGAGATAGATAGATAGATAGATAGATATATAGATAGATAGAACGAACCTGTTCGGCTGGTCAAGCAATAGTTGAGTTACTATACAACAGTATGGTAACGGTAATGGTGATATCCTTGAATTTAGGTGATACTGGCACTGGTAAAAATGGCACAATGAGAAAAATTAAGAAAAGATTCTTCATCTCTATAGCAGTTGTTATAATCTGTTTTGTATACATATATCTGAATGTGCGTTGTGATGCAGTAGATATCGGCTGGGAACGAGAAATCGAGGAGCCGAGTTCGAATTCCAGTTGAATTCATTGCATTCACTTACGCGCAAATACCCTTAGGAAAGGTATTAATCCGTCTCTTCCTTCCAGTTATGGGTTAAATAGCAGGACAGATTGGGTTCTATAGCCTTGGCAGGCAACCAGTCTACCAGAGAAAGCAATGGCAACCTACTGCGGGATAATCTTCTGCCTAGTTAGTCATGTCGCTTTCGAGACATGATCGCCCAAGCGTGTTTCACGTATGGCACTTAACTAACTGACTGATACATATATCCTTGAAAGTAAATCCCTTTTCCGTTATTACTTAATATGGCTTTCATGATGGGGCTATGGTCAAACCACTGAGATCAATGACGTGTACATGATGGTTCTAAGAAAACTGAACCAGAAGTAAATAAATAGTTTTTTCTTCATCAGTGAATATATTCTTTAACATTCTTAATATTTTTCTTGGATTTTGGAAGGAATCTTTCGCTATCCCAATACTGTTTCGGGTCTAAGTGTCGCATTTGCTGTCATCTGGTAAAATATTTCCCAGATATTAAATTTGCTTATCTCCAATATTTAATTTGAATGTTGGGCTATTTCTTTGCTGGCAATCATGTATTTAGTTTTTATTGTTTAATCCTTTCGTTCGACATTTTTCAGTGCATTCTGTCAAAGTTCTTGTAATTTCCATTCTGTCAACTATCAACAGTGTGTCATGTTATTGCGGCCAACGATAATATTTCTCTCAAAATCGCCTCACTGTATATATTCAATAAATCTGATGAGAAGACACATCATTGTCGTAACAATTACTTTGTATTGTTGTATATTTATTGAATACATTTTCTATCCATAAGCATACAGTTTGCTACCGGTATGACCTCTAGATTGTTCTAATATCCGTTCCAAATATGTCAAGATATTTAGCAGTTTCTATCTACTTTAATTTTAAAATATTAAACAATGAAGAGAATACTGGATTGCTATGTGATGTCTGTGATTCAATATGGAAGTAAATGCTAGACAATCTTCTCAAAGATGAAGGAGAGAATTGAAGCAACCAAAATGTGGTTCTACAGAAGGATGATGAGGAACCATGGACCAAACATGTAAGCAACGGTGAGTTTTTGGAGAGCATTGAAATTAAAAGGAAGCAAATATCAACATCAGGAAATGACAGATAAACTTCCTAGGATATATAATAAAGAATGAAGGCTTGGTGAATCTGAAACATACAGGTCAGATAAAGGAAAAGAAAGGCAGATGAAGGCAATGTGTAACATACATGAGGGGCTTGAGCAAGCATATAGCAGATTGGTATTTAGGTTGGGTGAGATGTGCAAGCGTACTAAGAGCTACTAAATTTAGAGAAATGTGGAATGCCATGATCGCTTATATACTGAAAGGTCATAGCACGTAGAATAAAAATCAGAATAGTCATTGTTCCCAAAACTGAAAAATAGCATTATGTAATTAGAAAAATATGATATTCATCGGCAGATATTTCCAGGTTTTGCAAACACTAAAAAAGCTGCTTAATGTTGACAATATTTAATAATACATGCTGGAATATTGTCGGCAGTAGAGCAGTTGATGTTGGCTATTCTTTATCCTTTCACGTTTAATGATTCATGTTTTACTTGTATCTACAAAAATAACAGCTCGTGGGAGACCCAGACACAATTTAGTTCACAAGTGTGAAGAGAAATATTGATTTTTAATTCTTACGTTTTTCTTAATTTATTTATGCGTGATTTGCGATTGTAAAGTAGAAACAAAAATGTCGATTTCCGGCTTATTCTTAAAATAGATAAAACTTGGAAAAATAACACAAAAAAAACATGAAATAAATCAAGTCAGCGAAACAAAAAAGAAAAGAAATTTCAAAAGAAAATATGTCTTCAATAATTTCTTTCTACGCAGAAGCAATGTGTTTCTTAACCATATTCTAGGACACATTTGGCATTATGCAAATGAAGCCAGTAGAAGAATCGATGAAAGGAATAGAATGTACAGTATTCAAAAGAAGAAAATTAAATTGAAAAAATCAAATCGAACCTCTACAGGCTGACATACACAATTTTATTTAAACAATGAAAAACGAAAAGTGAAATTCCAATAAATCAAAACATATAATCCATTCTTTTATGAGCCGGAGTTTATATTCAGTTGTAGTTAAAGAGATGTCATTTTTAATTACAAAAAGGATTTTCTTGACATATTTATTCAATCATATTTTTGGAAGTAACGGCTGCCTTTTGAGAGTGTCTCTTATTTGGTCATAAAAGCAAAAGGCATCTCATTCTATGGATTATCGGGGAACCATCTGTTAAGTGAAGCGTGATAGAATTTTATCAATTTGCTTGCAATTAACAAATGGTTAATCAAATATTTTGTGCCAATCTCTATATATAAACAAATGGATATGTCTGTATGTCTGACTGTCTGTGTGTTTGAGTGTCTTCATTCTTCTTACGAAGCCTAACTTCTTCAAAACCCGATTTCAACCAAAATTAGGTCACTTGTTGATCATGAGATGTACCTTTGATATGCGAAAAAATATTTCGAATCGATTTACAGGGTACGGCAGAAACCACCGAAACGCTTAGAATTTACAAACTCATCTTCTTCGGGGTACTTTATGCGGATTTAACCAAAATTTTGTAATTTGTAGATCAGGTTCAACTCTGTGATGTACACAAAATCTTTCGAATCAATGTACAGGGTTCGTCAAAAATCAGCCACAAACATGATTTCAGTAGTCTTTTGCGCACTTTTATGCACTTCTCTAACACGTTTCACTCAAACTCAAACAAACTCGAGTCACTTGTTGATCAACGTCGGATGCCTGGATATGTGAACAAAAATTTCAATTGACACACAGGATATTAATCGAAAATCTTATTTTTTGGGATCGTTTATTTTTCGAAACGCTTAGTTGTATTCCAACAAAAATCAGGCTTTTTTTGTAACTTCTACGTTATCATAACAATTTTACGTTCTCTACAAGGTGCCAAAACTACCAACGTTGCTGGGACAATGCATCCACTTCAGCGACACAAGGTTATCGCATCACATTACAGGCTCTCGTATCGTCCGCCCCCTTCTTCTAATTGTGCATATTCATTCCCGTTTATTGGCAAAATTGACTAAGCATGAATCCCGTTTGACAAATACAACAACAAACAATATTTACTTAGCATAATTTTTAATTTACACGTTATGGAAACCTCATACTGGAGTTTTTTTAATAAGCGCTTGATCTTACCATTTCAGCATAACCACTAAAAACCCCGAGCAACACCAGACTATCTAGCTAGCTATTTATTGATATGGATTAGATAGGTTCATTGATAGATTTTAATGTCAAGATTGTTCAGTATTTTGAGGGGCAGATGCATTCTTACAATATATATATGCATGTTTACGAATATATATATATATATATATATATATATATATATGTGTGTGTGTGTGTGTGTGTGTGTGTGTGTGTGTGTGTGAGCGTTTGTGTGTATATGTGTTTCGGTGTGTGTATGTGTGTGCACGTGTGCTCGCGGGTGTATGTGGATACCCATACCTGAGTAAACGCTCTATTTTTATTTTATTTTCCACCCTGCGCATTCGCGAAAACTTAATAAAGAATTTGTGCCCTCAGGTAGTAATACATATATATGTTGATAAACATATATATTATTCTACGTCGGTGGCACTATATATATATATATATATATATATATTAATAAACATCTACATATATTTAAACACAATTCTGTACTAATATTATATTTATTAATATATATAATTAGTAGCTCTGTTTACACTACATTTAGCACTGTTTTATTAACAGCCAAATAATATTTTTATATATGTGCGTAAATTCGTGGGTATACCATATGTATATTACTTCACACACAGACATACACACACACACACATATATATATATATATATATATATATATATATATATAAATGAAACAAGCCGATCATAAGAGAGTTTGCTATAGAAGCACACATGAGAAAGATGGCTCAATGCCATATTAGCTCGTAAATCCTTATATTTTAAATTAAATTTGTAGTGAAGCGTATGAAGCTGATAGTCGTGATTGGTCACGACAAAAGTTACCGGTTTCATACGCTTTCATGCAATCCTCAGGCTACTGGTAATAGTTAAGTATAGAAATAGGCATTTTATACGACTTAAGCAAGTCCAGGATGGAAAAAATTTAGTTCATACATGCATATCATGCAAAAACCAACAAAACTCACCGATGTGAGTGAATTTCCAAGCAATCTCTAATCAATTGTTAAGATACCAGAAATAATTACAGCAAGGCAAGGATCACCCTAGTTACGAAATGGGATTCCCTCGTTGACAACATCTGCTCATATATATATATATAGAGAGAGAGAGAGAGGGAGAGAGACAGAGAGACAGAGAGACAGAGAGACAGAGAGAGAGACAGAGAGACAGAGAGACAGAGAAAGTTTAGCCCTGACGAGTGAAGGTATCATACTGGTACAGTCACGAGACTTCACGACATGACTCTGCTCAGTTTAGTGACAAACTTCTTTACATTAATCCTACTAACATTCTATCTATATTTCGATATTGAGCACTTCACGACACAGAAACCTGCTTGCAAAAATATCTCTTTATGAGTAAACCATTGCAAAAACAACAATCGTGTCACTATGCATTATCACGACTCAACACTATATATTAGTGTGTGTACTAAGATATATTTGCTCCAACCTAATTCCCAAATTTTAACAAAGGATTATTTTCCGAATTTAAGATTTTTTCAGCACCACCTCATATGTTTGTGCTTTTCTTAACATTTATCTAAGACTATATCAATTAACAAGCGTAGAAACATAATTCTATCAATGATTATTCTACAAGAAGCAATTGTAAGACCACATGAAAAATTATGTAAAAACTTAACCACAATACTTTGTTACTTGTTTGTTATGAAACCTGCATAAAGGTGACGTTGCTGCCTAAATGTATACTATTTGTGTGTGTGTGTGTGTGTTGAACAGATGCGGTATGTTTACTTTATCGATTAAATTCGAACTTTTTTGTCTGAATAACAACTGGAAATGTTAGCAAGAAGACAAATATTGCTAGAACTTACAATGTATATGAAGTTGTAGAGCACTATGATCACTAACTTCGTGAAATGATAGTGTGTAGAAAATAATAAGAAACGTTAATAAGTAATATAAAAAATATGTATTCCTGCTGTCATTTTACACTCAATAAAAAAGTAAGGCACTTTTAATGTATTAATCCAACGTTTTAACGTATTAATCCTTAAATTTTAAAGATTGCGCGCTTCGAATATGCATCCATCCTTTTTCAAGAGAAACTGTCGTTAGATTCGACTTGGTTTTAGCTAACTTGTCGACAAAAGGTGTCGTCCAATATGCGTATTTGCATAAGCATATTCTTCTCGTTTTTAGATTCCTAAAAATCATTCTTCAATCTCCGAAATGTAAACAAAGCAATCTCTAAAATAGTAAAGTATTTTGTAAATTTTTTTAGACCGATATATTTGTATCATTTTAAAAGATATTATTAATGGAATAGCTACTCCGTTTATTTTTAAAATTGGTATTTTATTTTCGTCTACCAGCTTCAATATTTTATAAATCTTATTAAAGATATTAAATAGCGCATTTTTATTTAAAACCATTTATCAAATATTAAGGCCGGTAGACGAAAATAAGATTATACTAGACTATTATTATCGATCCTTAATACTAAAATTCTTTAAAATAATATTTACCTAATTAGATTTTCATTTTACTTAAACCCTAATTCAAGAAATTTTACTTTATAACAAATTCTTCCTTAAAACATATTTATCAGATATTAAGACTGGTAGACGAAAATAAAATAGAGTTGAAAAATAAGCTAAATATCCATTATTATTACTCAAAATCTTTAAAAAAAATTATCTAATTACATTTTATTTTATTTGAATTGAAATACATCTTACAAATATTTAGAAAGGGCATATGTAAACGAAAAATTAGGCCTTTTAGTTAAAAAGTTGGATTTACAATTCATTATGCGCATAACATTCACAGAAGTTTCCTCAAAACTAATCTCTTTAGATAATAAATAAATTAATAATTTATTCAATCAAAATTAAATGTAAGTTTCGGATGCATTGTGATCCTTTTAGAACTTAAACAATTGAATCAACAAGAATAAAAGAGGAAGTTGCGTATTTTCTTTTAACTATTTTATCATTTCTGTAATTCATGCATGGAATATTTGTTATCTGGCGCAGATATTGAGGGAGGCGTTTCCTTCATTCATTTGTGATAGAAAACAGAATTATTCTTCGAAGATGGATTCTTTGAATACAGAATAAACGGAAATAATCTAATGGCATCATTTCAACTATTTTAGTTTCTTTCTTCTTCATTGTCTTTCACTGAATATTCATTGTGATGTTATTATACAAAAAGAAAGATATTGAAACGTTCACGTCTTCGGATGCAAGAATAATGGATTCTTTTTATCGATGAAAGATGTTTATTTTATTCGATCACAGGAAAAGGAATTTTATAAATTCCTTAAATGTTCTACAAAAGGCTTCAATGTCGACTAAATGGTAAAATGATTTGAAGTGATGGAATTTATATGAGCTTGAGAGATTTCCGAAATTAATATATTTGTAATTTTCAAGGTCTTCTGTAAGATATATGAAAGCTTATAAAGAAATAGTGGTATAGTTTCATTAGTAATTGATCGCACTTTTAATGGGAAATGAAAAACAATACTTCCAGCATTACTAGTCCCTGCTACAATAAATACCTTTGTGCAATTATCTGTATATATATATATATATATATATATATATATATATATATATATATATATATCCCCTCTATCACGCTCATGAAGAGGAAATAAGGAAGCAGCATCGGCTCAGATAATGCTCTTTACTACCAGTTAAACTTCTTACCGTGTATATATATATATATATATATATATATATATATATACCGTTTATATATATATATATATATACATACATATGTGTGTGTGTGTATGTGTGTGTGTATGTACCGCCTTACTATTATTAACTGAAGCAATTTTTTTGTGACATTATTAAACGGAGCTAAACATATAACATATAATATATTTTCTTTTTATTCTTCTGTTCTGTTTCCTCTTTATATATATATATATATATATATATATTTCTTTTTTTCCTTTTTTTCAATTAACTTGGTCTTCCTTTCACCCTCTGAAGCCGGTAGCAGTCGTTACCTTGCCTACTGAAAAAGTGTTTCTTTTATTTCCTCACTAACTATTTCTCTGTCTACTCCATTTGTCCTTTCTTTTCTTTAGCCGACCACTTCTATTCCTGTGACACGGTTAAATTTTGACTCTGAATCTTTAATACAGACGTAATCTAAAACTCTTCTTCTAATATCGAGTTATGAATCTCTGTCATTGTCCCTGTGTTGTTGTTTTTTTTTTTCATGTCTTTACGACAAATTTAACTTTTTTTTATTCACACCCTCCTCTTTATTTTCCTGTGTATGGATATGAATTTTTGTACCATATTTGAATTAGTACATTTTTTGTTTATGATCGTTGCTAATGAAGCGAGAATCTTCTCACTGAAATAACTATTCAGGAATATAGAATTGAAAATTTTTAGATATTTGGTTCTGTAAATAGATGAGACTATTTACATCAAGCCCTTCACTTGCATAATTTTTAATATCAATAAAGTTAATATTAATAGAATCTGGTTTTGGGGATTTTACTTATATACACATCTTTTTAAGGATATAAAAATATATAAATACATATATATCCTTCTGTCACGCCCAGGGATCTGGATTATTCTTTATGTTTCTTATGTCTTAATGTAAGATACTCACTAGTAGATACATCAATATGTATGTATATATATATATATATATATATATATATATATATTGGCATCATTTTAGACGGCATATAGATACAAATAATTTTGCCGTCATTTTTGACGGCACGGGCCCACTGGTATTTATATAATACGCTTAGCTTTTCTCGGTAAAATGTTCATTTCTGCTTCAGAGAGAATCAACATAAAAACAGTATTTTTCTTTCATTGTCATCGTAGAAAAAGTACCTGTATTTCGTCCTTACTTGACCCATTGTCACCCTTTGCGATTTTGAGTGCATTTCCTCTATAAATATAAAATATATACGCATTAGTTGTTCATATATAATAGGTTTAACGGTCCTTACAAGCGGAACTCTGCTCTCCATAATTTCGAATTCGATATCTTTAGATTATTCGCAAAGGCAAAAAAAAAAACGGACTCCGTTACTATTTCTACGCTGTCGTCAAATTTCCTGACACCTGTTTGTGAAACGAGGGCAATGCTAGAAAAAGAATTTCAACACATCGAAGAATATAAATTACAAGTTTACGAGAAAAAAGGTAAAGATACAACTCAAAATTTAATGACGCATTGATTGAACATGTTCGCATCATGTGACCCCTAACGCATTAGGATAGTAGGGACACTATACATATTGCAAACATAGTGGTGCGGCTTTGGTAAAATAACCAGAAGCATCCTACTTCTCTTTAGATTGGTTCGGGATTTTAATTTTTCTTCTCCTAGATTGTTGCAACTTTAATGCAAGAGATCTAGTCTACTATGCTTTTTAACTCATAATGTTCTCAAATGGTATTTTGCGAAAGTGTACATAGCAAATTCAACTTGCATTTTCACTCGGATACTTACATATCCGAACATGGGGAAAATGTACTCATAGTCTAACTGTACGTGGAAAATGTTAGTCATTACGGGAAAAATACTGTATTCTTGTAGCACTACTGTGCTTGTCATATTAATATTTCAGACATCTACGGATCAATTAAACGATAATTGATCTTGATCTGGCCTCTCGATTCCAGTCAACTTCTCACGGACGTAAATGTAACATCAATCGCCATCTTCTCTCTTGCTTTATTGTCCATTCTTCATTTCACTTCACTTCAACAAACGTTGCTTAATTCTATTTTACTAGCTGTAATACCTACATCTTAGTAGCATTCTTGCCTTAATTCGTATTAGCATGACTAAAGATGCATTCTAGAAGCTGAGTAGAATACTGAGAGAAAGAAAAATTTCGTTGCAGACAAAGAGAGTAATGAATTTTGTGATGTATGTCTTTAAATATGGCAGTGAATGCTGGACAATCACATCTAAGATGAGGCACATACTTGAAAGAACCTGAATGTGGTTCTACAGAAGAATGCTGAGGATAACATGGAACGAACATCCGAACAATGACTAAGTTTAGGAGAGGATAGAAAAGAAAATGTAACTTATAATCAACATCAGGAAAAAGTAACTTATAATCAACATCAGGAAAAGTTGATGTTTCGGAGAGATGCAACTAGGAAAGAGGACTTGGAGAAGCTAATACTCACGGAACTGATAGAAAGAAATAGAGACAGGGAAATGCAAAGCCTGTCATATTTGATGGGCTTGAGGAAATGGATGGCAGAGCTGATTTGGGAGGGGTTTACAAGACTGTGTTAAGAGCTACAACGAATAGGGAGATGTGGAAGGCCATTATAGCCGCCGTCCTGAAGAGATACAGCACATAGAAAAAGAAGAAGAATAGATGAAATTATTAAAAAATAATTCAACAAAAGATTTCGTAATAAAGGATACTCAAGACATGTCTGACTTAATGATGAGCTGAATGTAGACAATCAATGATACCAGCAATTCGTATTTTCATAGGGGACTTAAATTAAAAATAGGGATAAGTTCCCAAATGCCAAAGGATAAAACCATATTATATCCACACTTACTTATAATTTACAGTTGTAATTATTTTTTCTCCATGGCATGATTACATTATACGATCGTAATTGTATTTTATAACAACTATTCTTGTAATGATACAACAATTTACTTCTGTCTGGATGCGTAGGTCTGACAATTTCAATAAAGTCAAATTGGCAGCTGATCTCAAGCATGGTTAAAATCTGTTGTTACCTAGGGTAAAGAATGGCTTGTTAATTTTAATGATCTTCAAAACGAAACTTCTCTCTATGAAATGAAAGACCGATTCCTGTTTACCATCAGCATGGCTGATACTAAGTTCTATGAGAGTGACTCTTCTTACATGACGTAGAAAAGTTATACTGACTCCATTGCTAACTCTGCTATTAACAAAGTTGTTTCAATGTGTCGTGCTAGAAAATATTTCTCTAATCTATCTTACACATTAATAAGTCTACTATTCGTCCATACTTAGAATATTGCTGCCAGGTATGGCCCGGTACTCCTGCCATATACGTAGAATTTTTCATAAAACCAAAAATCTGCAACACCTGACGTCTAGGCTTCAGTCACATTCCACCCGCCGTAATGTAGCTTCCCTCTATTTTTTATGAATACTTTCACGGCAATTGTTCGAATAAAATCTTTATTATGATACCTAGATTTTATAAATTTAAGCGGAATATTTGATTGACAGTAAGGACTCATAACTTCTCATTGAATTGGCTAAATTCACCAGTATGTTCTGTGGAAATAGTTTTCCTTTCTCACAACTCTCGCTTGTGGATCTTTCTACCAATTTCATATTTTCCGTCCAAATTTGATCTTCAAAAATATAAATTCAGTTGTTATTATCTGTCATTTGGATTGCACTTTTATTGTTGTCGTTCCTTAATAATGTTTTTTTTTATTTTGCTCTTTTACATATAGTAAATTTTGCGTCTTAGTGGCCTTGCATGTTGCGATATGGGTAAAAATATGTCAAGATACTTATTTTATTAATTAAAATTTATTTTAGGTTTATACATTGCTCAGTACTAAACGCCGTTTCAAAGTTTCTTTTAAATTTATTAGAAGTTGGACCAAAGAAAGATAGTAAACTATGTGTATTGGGAACCAGGATGTTTTCAGTGTTGCACACCGTGTCAGGACAACAGATTTCACTACGTAGTGATGCTCTAAATCATCTGAGAATTTGACACCCGATTCTACTGCGTTGTAACAGCTCCTTCTTTGGTGATTATTTCTCCAGCATTTACAAATACGATTTGCCCTTCGTGATTCCACTGAAATCTAACTATCTCTGACGTCATCTTTAAAATGGAAATGTTATCTCCGGCGGATAAGTAGGGATTACTGCATTCATAAAATTACTTTCTCTTTTCTGAAGATATAACATTCTGAATTATGAAGCTAAATCTCGAGTTGACTGAAATGTGACGTAACAAAACTAGCCATCGTACTTAAAAATAAGGAGGTTAAAGGAATTAAACGTTTTAAATGCACGATATAAATACAATTGAACATCAATCAAGATCATAGAGTACGTAACAATGCGCTGCATTTGCGAACTTTCTAATCCGTTCCATATCAGTAGAATCGATGGCTCGTCAGGTTTACATACGGTTTTAAATTCAGAGTAGTCACACTACTTAACTTACCAAATACAACTAAAAAGTTCTGTTTGCCTTGCTTTTAACCCAGAGTTGGAGACAGATAGAAGTGTTGGATTCATACCGTCCCCCAAATGGCACTTGTTTGAATGCGAATATAATTCGAGCGTGTTTTGAACTTGACTCGCTGCGAACTAGTCGGTGAGCGTTGGTCTAATTACACATCAATGACGAAGTTGATACAACAAATATCAAAATGAAATTTATTCTTACACAGTTATGTGTCACACGTCTAAAGACATATGAGTGACTGGACAGAAGATTTTCCCACAGTAGGTTACCATAAATATATGCGGTAGACTGGTTGCCGAAAAAAAAGGAAATAAAGCCAAATTTGCCCTGCTTTTTAACCCATAGATAGAAGGAGAAGGGGCGGATCAATACCTTTCCCAAAAGTATTTGCGCGCATATAAATGCAACTGGAATTCAAACATAGCCCGTAGATTTCTGGTTCCGAGCCGAGATCCACTGCTCCACAACGCTCAACCCCGGCTAAGCATCTCAAAAGCATGAACTAAAACCTTCTACAAATTTAACATAACTGGGATATTTTGAAATATATCTGGTAATTGTCTCATGTTGGTTATTTGCAGTCGGCCAATATTTATATTTATCCAATATTTATCACTCCTATGTATAAAATCTAATAAAATTATTGAGCAAATGTCTAGACAGAAAAAGGTTTTGAAATTCTTCTAGTGAAAATTCCATTTTCTCCTTGGTGTCGCCTTTTGGTTGTTGTCTCATCACAAATATAGTATCTACGAAAGTGCAAGAAAGAATACTTAAGTTAAACACCGTACGAGTAAAATCAATCAGATTTTAATTACATTTCCTTTCTTGAAAATCTTTCTTTGACTTCCTCTTTGTCTGAACACATCTTTAGTTGTGATTTATATCCTACTGAAATGTCACAGACTTGAGTCTAGAGTGAAAGTGACATTATTATTTGGGTGGTCGAGGTAGAGAAAACGTAGGAATAACAAAAGATTGTTGAAGAGAATATTATAACTGAACGTGGTGATTGGTGACGCAAACTTTTGTTTATTTTAAGTCGATATTTAATTATTAATTTCACTATTTAATGAAATAAAAACACAGATAACAACTCATACACGTGTACCCACTAAAATAACGACTGTAGTAATACAAATAATGTCTGATAAAAATCTTTCAAAACATTTATATTTGTTTCGTGTACTAAACCGAAACATGGAAGATATATATTCGTAGAAATCCCAATAGGAAAATGTGCTGTCTCTAATAGATAATTCTAAGCCCGTAATGTAGCTGTTCTCCGAGGCCAAACTACTACAAGCACATTTTGACTCAAAAGTGATATTTCTGCTGGAAAGAATAGAAGCCGGTTTGATTCCTCTAGGATCACAATTTTTCTTTTGTTGGCCATCACAATTTAGGCTGGTTTTAATCTTTAATAAATAAAACTAAAACTGGAATAGCGACTACAACACGTCAATCAGTTAAGTACCATACGTGTTACATGCTTAGACGATCATGTCTCTTTCGATCTATGACTGACTAGGTAGAATATTTTCCCGCAATAGGTTGTTATTTCTTTCTGAAGTAGATTAGTTGCCAACCAAGGATGTAGAACCCAATCCATAGATGGAGAGAGAAGAGATAGATTCATACCTTTCCCAGTCGTGTAAGTGAATGCAACGAATTTAACTAGAATTCGATTTTAGCTCTGCGAGTTTTCATTCGAGCCGATATCCATTGCACCACAACGCATATCCAAAGTGCGTACACCCACTAAATATACAGTTTATAGTGATAAAAGATAACCTTAGATTAGTGTTGATTCTAGTATTTGATAATGGATCATGAATGCTGAACTCACTCTTTAAGAACAGGATATGTCGCTAAAAAGCCAAGTAAACAAACATTAGAAGACATATATACTACGCAGTCAGTAATGTTTATATAGTGACCCCCAAAAAATGGGAATTTATGAAGTGTGTATTGAGAGACATGAGCAAATAGCCGCACTGCGAAACACTGTGCCATTTCAGTAACCATGGATCAGTGGACCTTATTTATTTAAAAATAAACAAGGGGATCTCAGTCACTGTCACTGCGCATCCTTACGTGGAGATGTTACAATCTTTCGTTACACCTGAACGGAACAATTTTTTACACGTTCAAGAAACCTGGTTTCAGCAGAATGGAACAACATCACACACTGCACGGCAATCATTGAAAACTGTGCGGGAATTGTTCGGTAACCGTGTGATCTCAAGATTCGTCTGTTTGTGATTTTTTCTTGTAAGGCTATCTGAAGAGTTAAGTGTACACGACTCGACCAAGAACTCTGGATGAATTAAAACAGAGAATTCAGGATGAAATTCACAGTATCCCAGCTGAGATGTTGCAGCGGTCAGTGAGTAATCTCAACAGAAGATTTTAAGAATGCATTCGTACAGGAGGATGCCATCTACAAGCCGTAATTTTTAAAAAATGAATATTCCATCATTGTTTCTTAAATGGCATGTTTTACGGTTTCAATTACTTTGAATAAAATATTTTTCTTCCATCACTCATGGTTTTATTGGATTGTGAAGAATTCTCGTTTGTGATGTCAGTTCTTCAATACGGCAGTGAATGCTGGACAATATCATCGAAAATGAGGACAAAACTGGAAGCGGCCGAAATGTTGTTCTACAGAAGGATGCTACGGATATCGTGGACTGAGCATGCAAGCAACGAGGAGGTGTTGGAAAGAATAGCAACAAAAATCAAGAGACAACTGAAGTTCCGGGACACGCAATGAGGAAGAAGAGCCTGGAGAACCTGATACTGACTGGTCAGATAGAAGGAAAGAGAGACAGAGGAAGGCAGCGAATAACATATTTCCAGGGTCTGATCAGGTTGATGACGGAACGGGGGTTGCCAGGAGCAACAGGAGCAAACATACTAAGAGCCACAAGGGATAGAGAGACATGGAAAACCATAATCGTCTACATCCTGAAGGGACAGGGCACATAGAAGAAGAACCCTGTATATGCAAATGTCAGTAATACGCGTTCAGTAAATATTTTTTTGGAACAATAAACGCTAAAAGTTGGTAAGAGATTTTTGCAGTAAAAATTTGTAATTTTGTCTCAAATATTTTATGGGAAAATCAGATTTGATTACTCAGTATGTTTTTCATATACGAGAAATTGTCATAAATTCACTTTTCTTTTTATCGATTGATTAGTTTTTTACGGCTTATCTACCTTTTCCATGCTATAAAAATATAGAAAATATATTTAGATTGTGAGAGTCTTTTGGCGATAATAATAGTTTACTAACACAAAGTTCTACTAATTAATCCATAGCTGAGGGAAGCAAAGGTGAATGAATATCTTTACTAATGATAAGTAATTATAACATACCAAAGTGAAATTGGAACTTGGCTCACCGATTTCCAATTCCGAAATATTATCAATTATACCAACAGCACACCTAACTTCACAGCATCTGGTATTATCAATCTGATATTATCAAGTGATTAATCATTTAGCTACTGACCACGGCCTATGTTGCTTAACTTATCGTACAGCACTTGTATTTCAAAGTTTTATGGTCGTAAGTATAATTAATTTCAAGAATTAAGTGGAAAATTTTACGTAAATTTGTTTCTGGGGATTTGCATAAATTATTTTTCCTTTTTTTTAGTTTTTACTCTCCTTTGAAAAAGACGTGAGTCACATGATTTTAATGATGTAATTTTGGGGAAAAATATTTGTGGCTCCAAATTCTCTAATTACAGAAAAATGAGATTTTTTTATATCTGTTCCAAATCCATAAAATTTGAAAAGACCACCATGCTATTCCAAAATCATTTCTATAACAGAACCTATGTCAATTTGGAATGCAGATAAACACATTGAGCTTTATAACCATGAATATTTACACATGTGACGGCAATTAACACCGAAAGATTCCATAATGAACGCCATACGCTTTGCACAAACACTACGCATTACCGTCTTTTGAGATGGGTTTATTGGGAAGGCGCTAAATAAATGACTACAGAAATAGAAAATCCATGCTTATTAAATGCGTTATAACGCAGGTAAATTGAGCAATATTGTTATTTTAATAAATGAAAGATTTAAAATTTGATGCTCTTCCTTCCCGAGCGCGATAACTGTGTATCGTATAAAATACTCAATCTGCAAAATGATTGGTCGTTATTTTCTTCGATTTACAAATCAACTGTACACATCATCACATCGATTCTGTATGCAAAAATACTTAATGACGAACACAAAAAGATATACAAATCAATGTCAGCATGGATTAAAAACACTGACAGTCAAAAGTTTGTTTAATACTCAACGAACGTTCCTTGTTTAATTGTATTGTTTAATTTCTAAGTCTAGAACCATTCTTCTTATTTCATGGAAGAATTTGGAAACAAATAGCCCAGTGTCATTGGGGTACGTTCAGCTTTTATGATATACTCTATATATAAATGTCCGCTTAAATACACCCAATAGTGAAGGTTGAATTGTTGAATTTTCTACTGAACAGATGAAAAGAATATTTGGAGCAACAAAAAGGTGTTTCTACAGAAGGATGCTGAACATTTTTTAGAGTGAACATATGATGGCGATGTTACTAAAAGGATGCTTATACAGAAAGCGACAGTTGTGATTTCTAGTTGTAATGAGTTAAGAAGAATTGGAGAATTAGCTACTTACATGATATTTTGAAGGGAGGGGGAACAAAAGAAATGAGCAAGTAACCTACCTAACGAACTAGTGTAAATGAAAAGCAAAACAGGAATTAAACAGGGTGCGCACACACACACACACACACACACACACACACACACACACACACACATATATATATATCATTTTACCCCAAGCAAGGTGGGGCCACTAGTGCGAAGTGGATATAGAAAGTTTAGAAAAAAGGATTAAACATGCAAAGAATTTAAAGATATAGACGATAGAAATTGACGTTCTACTCAAACGTTTGTAGATTGTACTATCAGGAAAGCAGGTAAACTGAAGAGATATCTACAAGCAGGAAGTACGTGAAAATAAACTGTTAGAGTAGAGGAGGTGGTTACATAAATTCTTCAATATGGCAGTAAATGTTGGACCATCTCATCAATTATGAAAGAAAGAAATGAATTAACTGAAATGTGGTTCTACACAGAGTGTTGTGAATATCATGGATCGACCATGTGAGGAATGATGAGGTTTTAGAAAAGTTGAAAATAAAAAGAAAATTAAACTTGAGCATCAGGAAGTTCTTGAGACATGTGATGAAGAAGAAGGGCTTAGAGAATCTGATACTATCAGGCCAGAGAGATGGAAGAAGAGACATGGGGGAAACAGTGTGTAACGTACTTGATGGGCGTGAGCAGGTGCCTGGAAGAACGGGGGTTTCGTGGTGTAACAGGAGAAAGTGAGCTAAGAGCCCCCAAGGATAGGGAGACGATGTAGGCCTTAATCGCCTACATCCTGAAAGGAGAGGGCATATAGATGTAATTTAGAAAATTACATATAAAACCAAAATACTAGAAACCTAAATAACAAAGTACATAATTACATCATTAAAAAGGAATGTAACCGTAGGGACAAAAACAAATAACTACATAATGATCATTGAAAATCAGAAGAGTTTATTTACAAAGCAGAGGTACATGACATGGATGGACAAAGAAAAATATATTCAGGCTCTCCGAAAAACATTTTTAAAAACAAATGGAATAATCATAAATCAATATTTAAATTAGCAAATATTAAAAATTGTACCAACCTGGCTAGCTACGTGTGGAAATTAAAATAGAAAAAGAGAATAGACCCTGATATAACTTGGAGTATAGTGAAAATAGCCAAACCATAAATGGTTGCGATGTACGCAGACTGTGCCAGGAGGGACAGATATATTATGTTGTTTCCACAAAAAATACTAAATGATAGATAAAAAATTATGTCCAGATGTATTCATACTTATAATTACATACTAGGACCATATAAACATGGATGAAAATGCAGAAAGATCCTTGACTATCTTCTCCCTAATATTGAAAATCTTTGGTTACTTGAAAATTCCAGTCGCAGTTCGTAAAAAAATCCCTGTTCGTGCGGTTCAAAGGTAAAAATATCAGTTATTGTAAATCGCCTGAATATATCAAAAGATTGAAACCTAGGTTGCGGAAATATTTCATTCCCAGACGGAAAATATTCAAAAGTTGTACAATATAAATGCATTGAACACTTTTTAATACAATTCTGTATTTGTCTAATTAATTATGGTCAAAAACTTATATATATATATATATATATATATATATATATATATATATATATATATTCATGTGTGTGCACGCGTGTGCATGCGAACCCTTGTATGTTTGTACCTAGCCTGTCCAAAGGGAGTGTAACAGACGCTTCCCAGTGAAGTTGATCGTTTGACAGAGATTCCATTTAGGGTATTTATGTACAGTGTGAGCGTTGCATGAACAACGAAGACACACTAATGCTTTAAACATGGCTATTTGTCCCCTGAATCCATGAGAAAGCTTTTAAGAATTACCTAATAAGCAAAGGCGCGGATAAACGTGGAAGCCATTGATTGCTCTGCCAGCAGAACTTTCGAAAACGGTGAATTTGGGAGAGTGTAATTAACCAAAATTAACTGCGATTGATCACGTCAAAATTAGATCTCCGAATTGGAACGACTGTCCAGAAAGTATCCATATATTTTAAAGATCACAGATTCCTATTTTGTGGGGTAGTGTTCTTCCCACCTCCACCAAACCTCGTCTCATAGTTTGCTCTTCCTTGATATCTTTTTTGAAAAGTAGGAAATTTAAATCTGTAAATGATTGTGAAATGTTTATGATGTTGCAAATGATGATGACCCCTTAAATGGGAGTTCTGAAAGTTTCGAATAAGCCGCTGTGTTCTCTCTCAAATAGTAAATGTTTATGAAAAACTCTAAGGCGCCATTACACTATACAAGGCTACATTATGATTAATGTCGAATACCTAGTTGATTTCCGGGCACACTTTGTACATAGAAACCACAGGGTGACTATAATTGGTGTTATACATCATTTGAATCCTACATAGCTAGAATTATGATACACAGAAATTATATATACGAACGCTGCAAGACAAGACAGATGTACTAAACGACTATTTAAGTGATAAAAACAAACAACACAAAAATTAAAAATAGCACAATTTTTCTTTTTTTTTCTTTTTTCTCTGATGAATCTTTACTAACAACGAAACGTGTTCAATTTATAAGCGCTTCATTTTTTCTTATATTACTATTCTATTAGATTCAGATATATATTTGATCCCAATTTATATATATATATATATATATAGAGAGAGAGAGAGAGAGAGAGAGAGGTGGGAGAGAAAGAGTGATATTAACAAATGTATATATGGATGCACAGGCAAGTATACGTACATATATAGATATATTTCTGGTGTTTATAAAACCGTGCTCGATTAAATATAACAGGGTATAGTTATATTTATAAATATACATATTTTCCTATGTCTATAGAAGGACTCGGAGTTTTATGTCCTATGCAATCATCAATTTCGTATTATGAACTCGTCATTCCGGGATTTGGATTTTTGGTTCTCTCGTTGTTCATTTTAGTTATATGTTGTAATGCTACTTTTCAATTTTTTTATTGTGCAATTTAATTTGATTTCGAGTAAAACTTAAACATGAAATCGGAAAGTAAAATCATAAAGGTTAAATTATTATTAATAATTAAGATATTATACGTTTCAAGGAGAAATATCTGTAGATATATTTTCAGGGAAAAAGCAAGGAATTAATCGAAAATAAATAAAAAATACATAAAGACGTGATTAAATAAATAATATAATAAATAAATAGGGAACTCTAAGTTAATCCGAGTCGACGTATTTGAGCAGAAATTTATTTCTATACTTGGATGTGGTTATAAAATTCACTTTTTGTTTAGTAAATTAGGGTTATGTAGGTGATTTAAAATAACAAGATTTTTCTTTTGCTATTCCATTATAAGATTTGCTTTATGCGATGATGTAATAATTGTATTTTGTTTTCGTTTTTCATTGCCAAACATATGTTAAGACGGTAGTATTTTTCACTGTATTTACAATTACTTAAACTGAATTCATGATTGTAATATCGGTATTTCCAGTGGGTTTCAGTAGAGACAAAATAACATTTAGCATTGCCAGTGGAATGGATGCTAGCTCTGGAATTTTTACTTGCGTTAACGCACTGGTCGTTTATTGGGCAGGTCTTATTTTTTCAACAATTACAATTATATTTAAGCAAGGTTATTGCTATCTATAGTAAAGTTATATTGTACATATACTACTGGTATTGATGAAACAGTGTTCGATGTATTATATTGAAATCCTTGCTTTTTTAAATAAACAGTGAACACATTTAATGTTTTACAATAATTGCAGAACGCGTTCACGCATGTTTTTACAAATAACCATCACAAAGGAATGCAGATTCTATCTCAGTTACACTAAGTTTGTCTTTATTATATATATATATATATATATATATATATATATATATATATATATATATATCTGCGCGTGTGTGTGTGTGTGTGCTCTTCATTTGTAAACGAATTATTATGCGACCTTAGTTTCTACCATGTGGTGTCTTCAGGCGATTTGCAATAGCTGATTTTACCGTTTTTTAAGAACACTCATAATATGGGTATTTTTTGGAACGTTCATGCAACCGGGAAATTTGAACGTGCAATTTTTAAAATTAGAAGAAATTATAACGTTTTCTTCCATGGTTGTATGAACCTAATAAGTATTTTGTGCTATGGTTACACTTAGTCATAATTTCTGTTCTATCATTCAGTAATTTGTTTGGGAATTGCATTTATGTTTGGGAATATATATATATATATATATATATATATATATATATATATATATATATGTCATATTTCCTAAAAACTTGTGTGTGTTATATATGTAACACATCAAATATACAGTAGCGAATAAAAGAAATGAAACATCCGGATAAAAATCAGTTCGCTTGACATTCCTAATCTGTAAAATTTGTCAATGTACTCAGAAGTAATATATGTGTTCATTCAGAACTTTAATGCAAGTTATTGTATTCGCGTGAACAATGTACGAGGTTGGATACAGATTGACTGCATCGTGTTACTGAAAATTAGGCATGTAAATGTTATGAACCACTTAACTCTACGCTTCGGGATTGAAATCATCGCAGATTTTAGTGCTAATTTATCTTATTAAATGATAAAATACTGACTGCTTGAAGTTTAGAAATTTCAGTCTTTACTGCAGTTGATTTTAATTTCAAAATGGAGTAAGTGAGCTTGAAGAAGATGAAAATTATGACAACAACAAAAAATAGACAACGTTAATGAGATCAGTATAGCAAAACTTGCTTCCAGATCGACCATAGGAAGCATGCTGATGTTTCGGATGTTCAGGATATGTAAAAAGACTGGGAGAATCTAGAAATAAGCAAAAGTCCATCAAATGAAACGGATACGGTTATTAATATTTCCGTAGTCGGAAACACCCAGTCCATACAGACGATCCTTTCCTTAGCTTCGCGGTCGGTGATTCAACAGGGTTACTTTCAGTTTAAAATTCAGAGCTTTTTTTTTAGATTTCTCCTAAACCAGTTGCCACTATAGAACATAATTTTCCTACTATTTACAAATTGATGGGTAGAGAAGAGTTGGATTCATACCTTTCCCAAGGGTAATAGGTCGTAAGAATTACTCGTCCAACCAGACTGGCAACAGGGTCCCACCTATTCACAGTTGTATCAACCAAATGCAGCCAAAGATTCTACTCCATCAGCTTCTTTTGACTCTTCGACGATGATAACATGATTTGCAATATCAGTGATGACTAACTGCTGCATTTTGATCGGCATTTATCCAAAACAGCTGGTTGCACTGGTTGTATTATTTTTATTTACTTATTTTTTATTTACTTTTGTTTTTTGCTTGTTCTTTCTTTTCTTTAGTAGTATATCACCTTCTGTAGGTTATTTAATGAGGAGATTTAACTGTTTTGTACACAATTTTGTTTTTGATATAATATCGGTTTTAGTGATATAATTCTTAATAATAACCATAGATGTAGAGATGTGGTTTCAAACCGCTCTCAAAGATATTGGCTCGTAAGTAAATATAACGAACCCAACTGGAATTGGAACTCTCTATCTATCTATCTCTCTATCTCTGAGTAACTATTTCGAGAGATCATCTATTACATCATCCGCAGATATTAACTTACAGTATCTAGTATCCGTAAGTAGTCGCACATCTAAGAACTGACCAAGCTCGACGTTGCTTACCTTTGGTGGATATACCGGAACCGGTGATTCGAAGTGAAGTAGCCGTAAACCTGCACTAGTTGCAATGTAGGCCGTCCTAAACGTTGTGCTAAACAGCATACCCACGAAGATTGCCGAGCTTCAATAAGCACCAAGTGTCTTGCAAAATATATTCTCGTGATAATAATTAATTCGGATCGAGATTAATAGTGTATAACATGCTCTATCACGTGATATTGTAAAAATGATACCACACTTCACACCGTTTAAGTGAAGCAGAACATTGTAAAACAATTTTACGCTGCTTAAGTGAAAGATTACCGTTTAATGATCTGGAATTATATCAAAATATCGGTACAAGGAAACCGATAAAAATCGATGGTTAATTTAAAAGTGAAAAATATTTCACTTTGCTAATGTCAAACCTACTAAGATGACTGTTCATTTTAATTTTCTTTTTTTTGCTTTACATTGGATACAGCAACAAAGCTTATCGCTGAAAGGACATGGCAGTGTAACAAGTTCGCTTATTATAGTCGAAATTGTGTGGAATTAGTTCAAAAGGCTCTTTACACAGGTTCGATTATGGGAAACCGCAATATGAAAGCTTTGTCTGTGCAGGCCCTGTATAATAGAAAGACAAAGGTGTTTTAGGTTTTATTGTCACTCGGATGGTAAAACATTCCAGGGTTTAGAGTTTGTATTTTTCCATTGAGTTGAGACTGTAGCTCGTGTTAGCTGGACTCATATTACGTTTTTAATGTCGTTGAAATTAATCTAGGAATAATTTTTTGTGCAACTTTCGTTGGCCTTCCATCAATTTTGCATGCTGTATTTTCAGTATCATGATGTCTTAGATCTGCACTTCTCCTTAAACATGGTCTGTAACTTTGCCTGGATTACAGTTCTGAATGACTGCTGTCCAGAATGCCGTGAAATATTTAAAAATTCTTAGTAAAAATTAAGCTAATTTAATGGAAGAATATAAATATTTTGTACGCATTTTTTTGGAAGTTACAAAAGACATTTCTAAAGCTAACCAGAATACTGAGATATATGAAAATTTGATTAGAAATAATGAAACGACTGCTAAACTGCTATGTGACATCTGTTCATTTATATGGCAGCGAATGTTGGAGGATCTCTTTAAGGATGAAAGAGATAGTCGAAACAAGAGAAATCTAGTTCTACAGGCGGATGCTGAAG